>CAUJRU010002875.1:0-42000 GCA_963277665.1 Viscum album | reverse complement strand
CATTCACCATGTTGACTCGGAAAGGAGTTAAGTTTGTTTGGACTGAAGAATGTGAAGAGAATTTCAAGGAGTTGAAAAGATGGTTATCCAGTGCACTTGTGCTCACACTGCCTTGTAGTGGAGAAAGGTTTGTGATCTATAGTGATGCATCCAAGAAGGTACTGGGATGTGTTCTCATGCAAAATGATATAGTGATAGCTTATGCCTCACGAAAGTTGAAAATCCATGAGAAAAATTACCCAACTCATGATTTGGAGTTAGCTACGGTAATCTTTGCATTAAAGATTTGGAGGCATTACCTTTATGGTGAAAGGTGTGATATTTATACTGATCATAAAAGTTTAAAGTATATTTTCACACAAAAGGAGCTGAATATGCATCAAAGAAGATGGTTGGAGCTGATTAAGGATTACGACTGCTCAATTAATTACCACCCTGGGAAAGCAAACAAGGTGGAAGATGCATTATGTCGACAAGACCATGCCATTTTATCCATGATGAGGATCACAAAAGGTCCAATATTTATGGATTTACAAAGGATGGATCTTGGAATTATAATGGAATGGGGAAAATCGTATCTTTCTCAAATGAATGTTCAACCATCTATACATGTGAAGATTAAAGAGGCACAGAAAGAAGATGTAGAGTTACAAAGAAGGTGATAAATATTCCTGAATTCAACCTTGATTGTGATGGGATAATAAAGTTCAGGAATCGGGTTTGTGTTCCTCCCATCCCCGAATTAAAGAAGGAGCTGCTGGATGAGGCTCATAGTTCTTCATTCTCTATTCATCCTGGAAGCACGAAGATGTATAGGGACCTGAAAGAGTACTTCTGGTGGGATGGCATGAAAAGAGATGTTGCTGAATATGTCTCTCGATGCTTGGTTTGTCAGCAAGTTAAAGTTGAGAGATAGAAGTCTAAGGGGATGTTACAACCATTACCCATACCCGAATGGAAATGGGAAAACATCACTATGGACTTTGTCACAGGACTTCCTAAAACATCCAAAGGAAATAATTCTATCTGGGTCATAGTTGATCGCCTTACAAAGTCTTCACACTTCATTGCTATTAGAGAGGATTTCTCTCTATATCAGCTTGTCAGAATATATGTAAAGGAAGTGGTAAGATTGCATGGAGTACCACTTTCTATTATATCTGATTGGGATCTGAGATTTACCTCGAAGTTCTGGAGAAGTCTTTAGCATACTCTGGATACAGAGTTGAGTTTCAGCACTGCTTATCATCCTCAGAAAGACGGTCAGTCTGAGAGAACAATTCAAAATCTAGAAGATATGTTGAGATCTTTCTCTATGGATTTCAAAGGTGGTTGGGATCAACACCTACCTTTGGTGGAATTTTCTTATAATAATAGCTTTCACTCCAGTATTCAGATGGCTCCTTATGAAGCTCTCTATGGAAAGAAATGCAGGACTCCAACTTTCTGGGATGAAGTTGGGGAAAGAAAGCTATTAGGACCTGATCTCGTTGATGAAATGGCAGAAAAGGTCAGATCTATTCAACAACACATAAGAGCATCTCAGAGTCGACAGAAAAGTTATGCCAACAACCAAAGAAAAGACCTAGAGTTTGAAGTGGGTGATAAAGTGTTCTTAAGAATATTTCCCTGGAAGAGGGTCATGAGATTTGGAAAGAAGGGGAAGTTGAGCCCTAGATATATCGGTCCTTTCGAAATACTGGATCGTGTTGGGAAGGTAGCTTACTGATTGGCACTTCCACTGAATCTCTCTCAAGTACACGATGTGTTCCATGTATCTCTTCTGAGAAAGTACATACCTGATCCTTCACATGTACTCAGCTCAGAAGTTGTACCACTGGAGCAAGATCTTTCTTATGAAGAACAGTCGATAGAGATTCTGGATCGTAGCGAAAAATTCCTATGAAACAAGACCACTCGCTTGGTGAAAGTTTTATGGAGGAACCACCAATTAGAAGAAGCTACATGGGATCTTGAGGATATGATGAGGGAGAGTTATCCTCATCTTTTTGTTACAATGTGACGAATTTCGAGGGCGAAATTCATTTTAAGGGGGGTAGAATGTAACGCCCGAGACTTTTATGAGAAATATTTTGTTTTTATCAAAGGAATATTTCACTACACACAACACTAGCTTGGCTTTCTTTACACGCAACCGCATCCTTCCTCGATAGCTTGCGTCGTACGCAATACCGAGTTTCAATAAACAACGATATGCTATTAAAATATTATTAAAACTAGCCGTTATGAATCGTAATAACCACTTTTTGAAATTTTATAAATTTTATTTTTCAAAATGGACTTCATTTTTGGATTCGGAATATTGAAATTAGCCTAGGGTGATATTTTGGTATTTTTCTGAAAACTTTCAATTTTTGATGAATAGTGAAACCACTAAGTGGTAGTTAAAAAAACTGAATTTTTCATAAAACTTAATTTTACCGCTTCTGTGAGTGGAATTTCGAAAATCCGAGAGACACGGTTGATGTCAGTAAGTAAAATGTGGTTCAATGAGATGAAAATAATTTTTGGTGAATAGTAACTTTTTACTTTTATTTACCACGGTTAAAAGTAAATAGGGTAATTAAGGGTAAAAATGATATTATTATTACCCTAACACATGTCCTAATTCTATTGGATAAGTGTAATTCGACCAAAAACAACCTTAGGAATAAAATATGACCATTTAGGCCCACTTGGATTAGATTAGGACATTTATTATTAATTTATTTAAAGAAGGGTTAAAATAGTTAAAATCAAAGTTTAATAGGTAAATCATTTTTAATATGGGGTTATAAATAAGATAAATTCGACTATAAATATTCATTAGAAAGATAAAACGATTTCCAACATAATGGTATTTTATTTATAATTTTTAGACATTAAATAATTTAATTTATTTATGACACAAAGATGATGCAGTAATTATCTTATTAATGAAATATTGACATAATTGATGTTATAAATACCCAAATAAATGTAATCTGAGACTTTTCATGAATTACACTAATTTTATAGGTTAATATGACATGTTAGTATTGATGTAATTAACTTTGTTCTAACTAATCATTCTATTATGATTTTCACAAAAATCAATTACTAAATAGTGTCAAAATTGACATAAAATAGTTTTTAAAACAAATATTATATTATTAATTGTTATTTTATTCCTAAAAATATAAGGTTTGGTCAAATGACTTAGATAATGTTATATATGTTAATAATAAACAACTTGGGGTTCTTTTTTCTTGTTATAGTAAGTTTATTAACCTTATAGTGTAAGAACACAAGAAGACACAGTAAAAGTAAAATTATTTAACTTAATGTTAAATCTAAATGATAAGGTTAAAATAGGAACCTAAACTTGTCTAAATTCTATTGGATGAGAGTATTACGACCCATCCCCACCTTAGATTCGAAATAAATCAATTTGGTTCTCTTTAAAACCGAATTGGGCTTTATAATAAAATAATATTTTTAGTTTTTCCAAAGGAGCCCCTCTCCTCCCTTATTAAAGGGCACCTCCTCCCTCTCTTCCTCACACCAATTTGAGCCTTCAAGATCGGACAACCCCTGCTCATTTCACTTACCCACTTCCTTAGAAACCTACTAGAGGTACGGGTCTTATCAAAAGGCCAACTCTAGTGCCTTAAGAGAAAGTTTAAAGGAGGCACTTCGAGAAAGAGGTAATACCTTCTACCATTTTCTTCAAGTTCCATTCTTCTTCTACTCCCTATTATTTAGTTGTTTCATTATGAGGTAATAACATCAGTATCACTCATATACTGATATGTTATTATAAATATGAAACAACCCTATTTCACCTCTTATCCATCCTACGGAAAACGAAATCACCGCGTGTACGTACGTACGGAATACCGTCTCCACGCCGTGGTGTAATCTATTTTCCACCACCACCTTACTTGGATGGGTATAAGGGTGAAAGTAATGAATATATATTATTATTGTAAAGTGGTATTGATTCTTAAATAGTATACATACACTCTAATACAATTCCACAATCATGGGAACGATATCATCGCTCGTGCGTACGTATGGAATACCGTCTCCACGATGTGATGCGATTTGTTCTACATGATCTTCATTGAATAATGATTATATAAATGCATTGAATTAATGAATATGATATATATTACACTAATACCATTCTGGAAATGAGGTATCTATAACCTAAAGAGAAGAATAAGAATTTATTTGACAAACACGCATAAGAACAAAAAGTAATAAACACCCGAATAACAAGTAGTAATGAAATATTACTAATAAGAAGCTAAGAATATGACCATATATGATATCATAACAATAAGTATGATTCTGGAATAAGTCAATAGCATTATTTAAATCATTATACAGGAGTTTCGGACACTTACTAAGCAAATCGGGCCTAAGGTAAGGGACAATCTCGCAATCTCAATTTTTATCCAAGATTGTTTATACTTCAGAATTTACTGGGGAGTATTTTATCATCCAAATCCATGTTTCTTCAATATGTAATATTATTTAAATCCACATACAATTGTTTAAATCCAATTTTACCCTTCGGTGAGATTTTAGTAAAACATATGAAAGGAATCTTTTGTCATTTTTTTGTACGAGGTACTTTTTGACTTTTCCTACAAAAGTACGAGAAGAATGTTTTTTTAACTTATACGGCATGAATGGATTTTTTAAAACATTATTTACAAGAAGCTTCCTTTACAAGTTTTCAAGTTTATTTTTAATCCACTTGTTTTAGTTCAAAATTGTATGACATGTTAAGAAATGAAAATGTTTTTGAAGTAGAAAGGATATTTTCCTCAAGAATGGAGTTCAAGTGTTTTACCAAAATTATTTTCCATCTAAGATAATATAGGGTTCTGTTTCTATCCCTATTATTACATTTATTTTATTATGTTGTGATGGAATTATTTTTATGAATTCCTTTATCTTATATGAATTGTTTTATGATGTCATATTGTTTAAGAATCCCATTTTTATTACATGGGTTATGCAATGATGTATGATTTATGATTTTGTGGAACACATAAGAATGGTATCATTATGAGATGGGTGGGACCTATATCTCTCTCTAATGCATTGTGTAAAGATGTTATATCTCATGAGATAGACATGGCTGGAATGGAAGGTTAAACCGGTTCAGTGAAACAGGACTGAAACGAGGAGTGAACTCGGTTCAGAAATGGACTTTGTCCACTAAGATAGTCTTGGAAATGAGTCTTGACTAATAAGAAATGATTATCTATGATTATGTGTGTATGCCACAAAGTTTCATGTTTTAAGTTATGATTATTGGGATTTCATTTCACTACTATGATTTATCCCATGTTATGAAATTATGCTCTCTTTTGCAGGTTAATATTTCCAAAATGTTTTGTTCTTATGAATATGATGTGATTGATATTTATTTTGTTTACCCTTACTGAGCATTTGAGCTCACCCTTTTGTATGTTTTCTTTCCCCAGGTCATGAAGAAGGTTATTAAGTAAGATATGCCAAAAGGGACTATAGATATGATGAAATAAATGGGAGACAGTGTAGACGCTTTATGAACCAGTTGTTTATGTTTCCCAGTTTCTAAAGACACTATACCTATACGGTCCTTTCATGGTTTTGTTATATTTTGTAATAAGTATGCTTCAATTTTGAAGTAATAACAATGTATGTAAAGTATGGGTCGTTATAGTTGGTATCAGAGGAAAGGTATAGTCAACCTTTGGAAACTAGGATGTGAAAGCCTTAGTAAGAACCCTGAGGAAAAGTCTAAGCATAGAACACAATATTAGTGTTTTAGAAATGACCATGAATAACCTAGGATAAGACCTTAAGTGTGAAATTTTATTCTTGATTATGTGGTTTTCCTATTATAATTAGTGTTGCTCACACTATTCTTCTTGGTTTTAGTCAATGGCTGGAACCCGAAGGAACCGTGTTAATGCGGAATGCGACGGGAAATGCGATGATTGTTTTACTGACAACCAATCGTTATGGGAGCTGGAATGCAAAATCTTGTAGCCATGCTCACACAACTTTCTCAAGCTATGAATCATGCAGGACTTCCAAACAAGCAAAGGAAGGAGCAACATTCTGTTTAATCCTTCATGAGGCAGCATCCACCTTCTTTCAGCGGGTCTACTGATCCATTAGTTACTGAACAATGGATTAGTACTACTGAAAAGATATTTTTAGTTCTTCAATGTTCTGAACATGATAAATTCATCCTAGCATTGTATTGTTTGGAAGGAGATGCTTATCAATGGTGGAATCTTATTAAGAATACGAGGAAAAGGGATGAAATTGAGTCCATGGAATGGGACGAGTTCAAGAACTTATTTTTCAATAACTACTTCCCTCGTATTCTCTGAACAAAGATGGAGAAAGAGTTTCTTGAACTGAAGAAAAAGGATGATGAATCTGTTGGTACCTATGAAGAAAATTTTACAAGACTTGAAAGGTACGCTTCTGGTATTATTATCCAACCTGAGAGTAAGATCGATCGATTCTTTAGTGGCTTAAAACCAAGTCTTCGAAGGGCGTTAGCCATAAGGTACTTCAATAGCTACGAAAAAATCGTTCGATGTGCTCTCAAAGTCAAGATGGAGATTGGAGTAACCCATCAGTCATATGGGTTTGATAAGAAGAGGAAAATGGAATTCAAAGGAAAATCTAAAGAGCACACTGAAAAGAAGATGAGCTTTCCCTTATGCTCAAAGTGTGGAAAGAAACATGGAGGGAGTTGTCTTAAAGGGACAAGTAAATGTTTCAAATGTGGAAAGGAAGGTCATCGGGCATTTGAATGCCGCAATGATGGGAATAAGATGTCTAATGATGCAAACAAAGGAAGGGATACACAGAATGAACCTACTACACTTCAACGTTTCAAGTGAAAGGAGATGGGGCATTACGCCAATAAATGCCCTAATCCAAGGGTTGTTGATGATTATTGACATCAACAAAATCTTAAGGCTAAAGACAAAGGAAATTCACATGCAATTTCTATCAGCTATGTGGAGTACGATAACGATGTGGTGAAAGGTACACTTACCATCCACTCTAAAGTAGAAAATGTTTTATTTGATTCTGGATCCACCCACTCTTTTATTTATGAATATTTTTCTAAGGTTATCACCGTATTACCTCAACAATTAGATGTTGAGTTAGCTGTGACAACACCTAATGGCACAATAGTCGCATCAAAAGTTTATAATTCTTCCCCGATTGAAGTTTGTGGGAAAGTGCTTCCTGCAAATCTTGTGATCCTTCCTATAGTGGAATTTGATGTGATTCTTGGCATGGATTGTCTTTCTTTATATGGATCTCATATCAATTTCCAAAGAAGGGAAGTCAAATTTCATATTCCAGATCAATCTATGATCGTCTATCGATGCAAGGATGAACATAACCTTCCAGTGGAAATTTTTTCCATCTTATGGGTCTTGATTCCACTGAATGAAGGTTATTTATCTCAAATGTTTGGCGAGAAACTCACGATTAATAATATGCCCATTGTACGGGAGTTTTATGGTGTCTTTCCGGAGGAATTTTCGGGTCTTCCACCAAATCGTGAAGTTGAGTTTTTAATAGAACTCGTACCAGTTGATTTACCTATTTCGAAGACACCTTATAGAATGGCCCCAATTGAGTTGCAGGAATTGAAGAAGCAACTCCAATAGAATCTTGATAAGGGATTCATACGCCCTAGTGCGTCACCTTGGGGAGCACCTGTTCTATTTGTTAAGAAGAAATATGGATCAATGAGACTCTGTATTGATTATTGAGAACTTAACAAGATCACTATCAAGAACAAATATCCTCTCCCATGCATTGATGACTTATTTGACCAACTACGCGGAGCTCAATACTTTTCCAAGATTGATCTTCGTTTAGGGTATCATCAATTAAGGGTCAAAAGGGAGGATATACCAAAGACGGCTTTCTGTAAAAGGTATGGACACTATGCATTTATAGTGATTCCATTTGGTCTTACTAATTCCCCAGCTATCTTCATGGATCTGATGAATAGAGTCTTTAGAGTCTATCTTGATCAATTTGTGGTAGTCTTTATAGACGATATTCTTTTCTATTCAAAGAGCAAGGAAGAACATGAAGATCACTTGAGAATTATATTGAAGACCCTAAGAAAGGAGAAGCTTTATGCCAAATTTACCAAGTGTGAATTTTGGCTTCAAAAAGTTGCATTTTTGGGTCACATAATCTCAAAAGAGGGGATATCTGTGAATCCAGCAAAAACAGAGGTTATCAAAAGATGGTCGAGACCAACAACAGTAACCGTGATCCAAAGTTTTCTTTGTTTGGATGGATATTATCGACATTTTGTGAAAGATATTTCACAATTATCTAATCCACTCACCAAGTTGACTCGGAAAGGAGTTAAGTTTGTTTGGACGGAAGAATGTGAAGAGAATTTCAAGGAGTTGAAAAGATGGTTATCTAGTGCACCTGTGCTCACACTGCCTTGTAGTGGAGAAAGGTTTGTGATCTATAGTGATGCATCCAAGAAGGTACTGGGATGTGTTCACATGCAAAATGATATAGTGATAGCTTATGCCTCACGACAGTTGAAAATCCATGAGAAAAATTACCCAACTCATGATTTGGAGTTAGCTGCGGTAATCTTTGCATTAAAGATTTGGAGGCATTACCTTTATGGTGAAAGGTGTGATATTTATACTGATCATAAAAGTTCAAAGTATATTTTCACACAAAAGGAGCTGAATATGCATCAAAGAAGATGGTTGGAGCTGATTAAGGATTACAACTGCTCAATTAATTACCACCCTGGGAAAGAAAACAAGGTGGAAGATGCATTATGTCGACAAGACCATGCCATTTTATCCATGATGAGGATCACAAAAGATCCAATATTTATGGATTTACAAAGGATGGATCTTGGAATTATAATGGAATGGGGAAAATCTTATCTTTCTCAAATGAATGTTCAACCATCTATACATGTGAAGATTAAATAGGCACAGAAAGAAGACGTAGAGTTACAAATAAGGTGATAAATATTCCTGAATTCAACCTTGATTGTGATGGGATAATAAAGTTCAGGAATCGGGTTTGTGTTCCTCCCATCCCCGAATTAAATAAGGAGCTGCTGGATGAGGCTCATAGTTCTTCATTCTCTATTCATCCTGGAAGCATGTAGATGTATAGGGACCTGAAAGAGTACTTCTGGTGGGATGGCATGAAAAGAGATGTTGCTGAATATGTCTCTCGATGCTTGGTTTGTCAGCAAGTTAAAGTTGAGAGATAGAAGTCTAAGGGGATGTTACTACCATTACCCATACCCGAATGGAAATGGGAAAACATCACTATCGACTTTGTCACAGGACTTCCTAAAACATCCAAAGGAAATAATTCTATCTGGGTCATAGTTGATCGCCTTACAAAGTCTGCACACTTCATTGATATTAGAGAGGATTTCTCTCTATATCAGCTTGCCAGAATATATGTAAAGGAAGTGGTAAGATTGCATGGAGTACCACTTTCTATTATATCTGATTGGGATCTGAGATTTACCTCGAAGTTCTGGCGAAGTCTTTATCATACTCTGGATACAGAGTTGAGTTTCAGCACTGCTTATCATCCTCAGAAAGACGGTCAGTCTGAGAGAACAATTCAAAATCTAGAAGATATGTTGAGATCTTTCTCTATGGATTTCAAAGGTGGTTGGGATCAACACCTACCTTTGGTGGAATTTTCTTATAATAATAGCTTTCACTCCAGTATTCAGATGGCTCCTTATGAAGCTCTCTATGGAAAGAAATGCAGGACTCCAACTTGCTGGGATGAAGTTGGGGAAAGAAAGCTATTAGGACCTGATCTCGTTGATGAAATGGAAGAAAAGGTCAGATCTATTCAACAACACATAAGAGCAGCTCAGAGTCAACAGAAAAGTTATGCCAACAACCAAAGAAAAGACCTAGAGTTTGAAGTGGGTGATAAAGTGTTCTTAAGAATATTTCCCTGGAAGAGGGTCATGAGATTTGGAAAGAAGGGGAAGTTGAGCCCTAGATATATCGGTCCTTTCGAAATACTGGATCGTGTTGGGAAGGTAACTTACTGATTGGTACTTCCACTGAATCTCTCTCAAGTACACGATGTGTTCCATGTATCTCTTCTGAGAAAGTACATACCTGATCCTTCACATGTACTCAGCTCAGAAGTTGTACCACTGGAGCAAGATCTTTCTTATGAAGAACAGTCGATAGAGATTCTGGATCGTAGCGAAAAATTCCTACAAAACAAGACCACTCGCTTGGTGAAAGTTTTATGGAGGAACCACCAATTAGAAGAAGCTACATGGGATCTTGAGGATAAGATGAGGGAGAGGTATCCTCATCTTTTTGTTACAATGTGACGAATTTCGAGGGCGAAATTCATTTTAGGGGGGGTAGAATGTAACGCCCGAGACTTTTATGAGAAATATTTTGTTTTTATCAAAGGAATATTTCACTACAAACAACACTAGCTTGTCTTTCTTTACACGCAACCGCAGCCTTCCTCGATAGCTTGCGTCATACGCAATACCGAGTTTCAATAAACAACGATATGCTATTAAAATATTATTAAAACTAGCCGTTATGAATCGTAATAACCACTTTTTGAAATTTTATAAATTTTATTTTTCAAAATGGACTTCATTTTTGGATTCGGAATATTGAAATTAGCCTAGGGTGATATTTTGGTATTTTTCTGAAAACTTTCAATTTTTGATGAATAGTGAAACCACTAAGTGGTAGTTAAAAAAACTGAATTTTTCATAAAACTTAATTTTACCGCTTCTGTGAGTGGAATTTCGAAAATCCGAGAGACACGGTTGATGTCAGTAAGTAAAATGTGGTTCAATGAGATGAAAATAATTTTTGGTGAATAGTAACTTTTTACTTTTATTTACCACGGTTAAAAGTAAATAGGGTAATTAAGGGTAAAAATGATATTATTATTACCCTAACACATGTCCTAATTCTATTGGATAAGTGTAATTCGACCAAAAACAACCTTAGGAATAAAATATGACCATTTAGGACCACTTGGATTAGATTAGGACATTTATTATTAATTTATTTAAAGAAGGGTTAAAATAGTTAAAATCAAAGTTTAATAGGTAAATCATTTTTAATATGGGGTTATAAAAAAGATAAATTCGACTATAAATATTCATTAGAAAGATAAAACGATTTCCAACATAATGGTATTTTATTTATAATTTTTAGACATTAAATAATTTAATTTATTTATGACACAAAGATGATGCAGTAATTATCTTATTAATGAAATATTGACATAATTGATGTTATAAATACCCAAATAAATGTAATCTGAGACTTTTTATGAATTAAACTAATTTTATAGGTTAATATGACATGTTAGTATTGATGTAATTAACTTTTTTCGAACTAATCATTCTATTATGATTTTCACAAAAATCAATTACTAAATAGTGTCAAAATTGACATAAAATAGTTTTTAAAACAAATATTATATTATTAATTGTTATTTTATTCCTAAAAATCTAAGGTTTGTCCAAATGACTTAGATAATGTTATATATGTTAATAATAAACAACTTGGGGTTCTTTTTTCTTGTTATAGTAAGTTTATTAACCTTATAGTGTAAGAACACAAGAAGACACAGTAAAAGTAAAATTATTTAACTTAATGTTAAATCTAAATGATAAGGTTAAAATAGGAACCTAAACTTGTCTAAATTCTATTGGATGAGAGGATTACGACCCATCCCCACCTTAGATTCTAAATAAATCAATTTGGAGCTCTTTAAAACCGAATTGGGCTTTATAATAAAATAATATTTTTAGTTTTTCCAAAGGAGCCCCTCTCCTCCCTTATTAAAGGGCACCTCCTCCCTCTCTTCCTCACACAAATTTGAGCCTTCAAGATCGGACAACCCCTGCCCATTTCACTTACCCACTTCCTTAGAAACCTACTAGAGGTACGGGTCTTATCAAAAGACCAACTCTAGTGCCTTAAGAGAAAGTTTAAAGGAGGCACTTCGAGAAAGAGGTAATACCTTCTACCGTTTTCTTCAAGTTCCATTCTTCTTCTACTCCATATTATTTAGTTGTTTCATTATGAGGTAATAACATCAGTATCACTCATATACTGATATGTTATTATAAATATGAAACAACCCTATTTCACCTCTTATCCATCCTACGGAAAACGAAATCACCGCGTGTACGTACGTACGGAATACCGTCTCCACGCCGTGGTGTAATCTATTTTCCACCACCACCTTACTTGGATGGGTATAAGGGTGAAAGTAATGAATATATATGATTATTGTAAAGTGGTGTCGATTCTTAAATAGTATACATACACTCTAATACAATTCCACAATCATGGGAACGATATCACCGCTCGTGCGTACGTATGGAATACCGTCTCCACGATGTGATGCGATTTGTTCTACATGATCTTCATTGAATAATGATTATATAAATGAATTGAATTAATGAATATGATATATATTACACTAATACCATTCTGTAAATGAGGTATCTATAACCTAAAGAGAAGAATAAGAATTTATTTGACAAACACGCATAAGAACAAAAAGTAATAAACACCCGAATAACAAGTAGTAATGAAATATTACTAATAAGAAGCTAAGAATATGACCATATATGATATCATAACAATAAGTATGATTCTGGGACAATATCGCAATCTCAATTTTTATCCGAGATTGTTTATACTTCAGAATTTACTGGGGAGTATTTTATCATCCAAATCCATGTTTCTTCAATATGTAATATTATTTACATCCACATACAATTGTTTAAATCCAATTTTACCCTTCGGTGAGATTTTAGTAAAACATATGAAAGGAATCTTTTGTCATTTTTTTGTACGAGGTACTTTTTGACTTTTCCTACAAAAGTACGAGAAGAATGTTTTTTTAACTTATACGGCATGAATGGATTTTTTAAAACATTATTTCCAAGAAGCTTCCTTTACAAGTTTTCAAGTTTATTTTTAATCCACTTGTTTTAGTTCAAAATTGTGTGACATGTTAAGAAATGAAAATGTTTTTGAAGTAGAAAGGATATTTTCCTCAAGAATGGAGTTCAAGTGTTTTACCAAAATTATTTTCCATATAAGATAATATAGGGTTCTGTTTCTATCCCTATTATTACATTTATTTGATTATGTTGTGATGGAATTATTTTTATGAATTCCTTTATCTTATATGAATTGTTTTATGATGTCATATTGTTTAAGAATCCCATTTTTATTACATGGGTTATGCAATGATGTATGATTTATGATTTTGTGGCACACATAAGAATGGTATCATTTTGAGATGGGTGGGACCTATATCTCTCTCCAATGCATTGGTTAAAGATTTTATATCTCATGAGATAGACATGGCTGGAATGGCAGGTTAAACCGGTTCAGTGAAACAGGACTGAAACGAGGAGTGAACTCGGTTTAGAAATGGACTTTGTCCACTAAGATAGTCTTGGAAATGAGTCTTGACTAATAAGAAATGATTATCTATGATTATGTGTGTATGACACAAAGTTTCATGTTTTAAGTTATGATTATTGAGATTTCATTTCACTACTATGATTTATCCCATGTTAAGAAATTATGCTCTCTTTTGTAGGTTAAGATTTCCAAAATGTTATGTTCTTATGAATATGATGTGATTGATATTTCTTTTGTTTACCCTTACTGAGCATTTGAGCTCACCCTTTTGTATGTTTTCTTTCCCCAGGTCATGAAGAAGGTTATTAAGTAAGATATGCCAAAAGGGACTATAGATATGATGAAATAAATGGGAGACAGTGTAGACGCTTTATGAACCAGTTGTTTATGTTTCCCAGTTTCTAAAGACACTATACCTATACGTTCGTTTCATGGTTTTGTTATATTTTGTAATAAGTATGCTTCAATTTTGAAGTAATAACAATGTATGTAAAGTATGGGTCGTTATAGTTGGTATCAGAGGAAAGGTATAGTCAACCTTTGGAAACTAGGATGTGAAAGCCTTAGTAAGAACCCTGAGGAAAAGTCTAAGCATAGAACACAATATTAGTGTTTTAGAAATGACCATGAATAACCTAGGATAAGACCTTAAGTGTGAAATTTTATTCTTGATTATGTGGTTTTCCTATTATAATTAGTGTTGCTCACACTATTCTTCTTGGTTTTAGTCAATGGCTGGAACCCGAAGGAACCGTGTTAATGCGGAATGCGACGGGAAATGCGATGATTGTCTTACTAACAACCAATCGTTATGGGAGCTGGAATGCAAAATCTTGTAGCCATGCTCACACAACTTTCTCAAGCTATGAATCATGCAGGACTTCCAAACAAGCAAATGAAGGAGCAACATTCTGTTTAATCCTTTATGAGGCAGCATCCACCTTCTTTCAGCGGGTCTACTGATCGATTAGTTACTGAACAATGGATTAGTACAACTGAAAAGATATTTTTAGTTCTTCAATGTTCTGAACATGATAAATTCATCCTAGCATTGTATTGTTTGGAAGGAGATGCTTATCAATGGTGGAATCTTATTAAGAATACGAGGAAAAGGGATGAAATTGAGTCCATGGAATGGGACGAGTTCAAGAACTTATTTTTCAATAAGTACTTCCCTTGTATTCTCTGAACAAAGATGGAGAAAGAGTTTCTTGAACTGAAGAAAAAGGATGATGAATCTGTTGGTACCTATGAAGCAAATTTTACAAGACTTTCAAGGTACGCTTCTGGTATTATTATCCAACCTGAGAGTAAGATCGATCGATTCTTTAGTGGCTTAAAACCAAGTCTTCGAAGGGCGTTAGCCATAAGGTACTTCAATAGCTACGAAAAAATCATTCGATGTGCTCTCAAAGTCAAGATGGAGATTGGAGTAACCCATCAGTCATATGGGTTTGATAAGAAGAGGAAAATGGATTTCAAAGGAAAATCTAAAGAGCACACTGAAAAGAAGATGAGCTTTCCCTTATGCTCAAAGTGTGGAAAGAAACATGGAGGGAGTTGTCTTAAAGGGACAAGTAAATGTTTCAAATGTGGAAAGGAAGGTCATCTGGCATTTGAATGCCGCAATGATGGGAAGAAGATGTCTAATGATGCAAACAAAGGAAGGGATACACAGAATGAACCTACTACACTTCAATGTTTCAAGTGCAAGGAGATGGGGCATTACGCCAATAAATGCCCTAATCCAAGGGTTGTTGATGATTATTGACATCAACAAAATCTTATGGCTAAAGACAAAGGAAATTCACATGCAATTTCTATCATCTATGTGGAGTACGATAACGATGTGGTGAAAGGTACACTTACCATCCACTCTAAAGTAGCAAATGTTTTATTTGATTCTGGATCCACCCACTATTTTATTTCTGAATATTTTTCTAAGGGTATCACCGTATTACCTCAACAATTAGATGTTGAGTTAGCTGTGACAACACCTAATGGCACAACAGTCGCATCAAAAGTTTATAATTCTTCCCCGATTGAAGTTTGTGGGAAAGTGCTTCCTGCAAATCTTGTGGTCCTTCATATAGTGGAATTTGATGTGATTCTTGGCATGGATTGTCTTTCTTTATATGGATCTCATATCAATTTCCAAATAAGGGAAGTCAAATTTCATATTCCAGATCAATCTATGATCGTCTATCGATGCAAGGATGAACATAACCTTCCAGTGGAAATTTTTTCCATCTTATGGGTCTTGATTCCACTGAATGAAGGTTATTTATCTCAAATGTTTGGTGAGAAACTCACGATTAATAATATTCCCATTGTACGGTAGTTTTATGGTGTCTTTCCGGAGGAATTTTCGGGTCTTCCACCAAATCGTGAAGTTGAGTTTTCAATAGAACTCGTACCAGGTGATTTACCTATTTCGAAGACACCTTATAGAATGGCCCCAATTGAGTTGCAGGAATTGAAGAAGCAACTCCAATAGAATCTTGATAAGGGATTCATACGCCCTAGTGCGTCACCTTGGGGAGCACCTGTTCTATTTGTTAAGAATAAATATGGATCAATGAGACTCTGTATTGATTATTGAGAACTTAACAAGATCACTATCAAGAACAAATATCCTCTCCCACGCATTGATGACTTATTTGACCAACTACGCGGAGCTCAATACTTTTCCAAGATTGATCTTCGTTTAGGGTATCATCAATTAAGGGTCAAAAGGGAGGATATACCAAAGACGGCTTTCTGTACAAGGTATGGACACTATGCATTTATAGTGATTCCATTTGGTCTTACTAATTCCCCAGCTATCTTCATGGATCTGATGAATAGAGTCTTTAGAGTATATCTTGATCAATTTGTGGTAGTCTTTATAGAAGATATTCTTTTCTATTCAAAGAGAAAGGAAGAACATCAAGATCACTTGAGAATTATACTGAAGACCCTAAGAAAGGAGAATCTGTATGCCAAATTTACCAAGTGTGAATTTTGGCTTCAAAAAGTTGCATTTTTTGGTCACATAATCTCAAAAGAGGGGATATCTGTGAATCCAGCAAAAACAGAGGTTATCAAAAGATGGTCGAGACCAACAACAGTAACCGTGATCCAAAGTTTTCTTTGTTTGGATGGATATTATCGACATTTTCTGAAAGATTTTTCATGATTATCTAATCCACTCACCAAGTTGACTCGGAAAGGAGTTAAGTTTGATTGGACGGAAGAATGTGAAGAGAATTTCAAGGAGTTGAAAAGATGGTTATCCAGTGCACCTGTGCTCACACTTCCTTGTAGTGGAGAAAGGTTTGTGATCTATAGTGATGCATCCAAGAAGGTACTGGGATGTGTTCTCATGAAAAATGATATAGTGATAGCTTATGCCTCATGACAGTTGAAAATCCATGAGAAAAATTACCCAACTCATGATTTGGAGTTAGCTGCGGTAATCTTTGCATTAAAGATTTGGAGGCATTACCTTTATGGTGAAAGGTGTGATATTTATACTGATCATAAAAGTTTAAAGTATATTTTCACACAAAAGGAGCTGAATATGCATCAAAGAAGATGGTTGGAGCTGATTAAGGATTACGACTGCTCAATTAATTACCACCCTGGGAAAGCAAACAAGGTGGAAGATGCATTATGTCGACAAGACCATGCCATTTTATCCATGATGAGGATCACAAAAGATCCAATATTTATGGATTTACAAAGGATGGATCTTGGAATTATAATGGAATGGGGAAAATCGTATCTTTCTCAAATGAATGTTCAACCATCTATACATGTGAAGATTAAAGAGGCACAGAAAGAAGATGTAGAGTTACAAAAGAAGGTGATAAATATTCCTGAATTCAACCTTGATTGTGATGGGATAATAAAGTTCAGGAATCGGGTTTGTGTTCCTCCCATCCCCGAATTAAAGAAGGAGCTGCTGGATGAGGCTCATAGTTCTTCATTATCTATTCATCCTGGAAGCACGAAGATGTATAGGGACGTGAAAGAGTACTTCTGGTGGGATGGCATGAAAATAGATGTTGCTGAATATGTCTCTCGATGCTTGGTTTGTCAGCAAGTTAAAGTTCAGAGATAGAAGTCTAAGGGGATGTTACAACCATTACCCATACCCGAATGGAAATGGGAAAACATCACTATGGACTTTGTCACAGGACTTCCTAAAACATCCAAAGGAAATAATTCTATCTGGGTCATAGTTGATCGCCTTACAAAGTCCGCACACTTCATTGCTATTAGAGAGGATTTCTCTCTATATCAGCTTGCCAGAATATATGTAAAGGAAGTG
Organism: Viscum album; assembly: GCA_963277665.1. NCBI lineage: Eukaryota > Viridiplantae > Streptophyta > Magnoliopsida > Santalales > Viscaceae > Viscum > Viscum album. The sequence goes on along the minus strand of CAUJRU010002875.1, from coordinate 24,186 downwards.
GTAAGATTGCATGGAGTACCACTTTCTATTATATCTGATTGGGATCTGAGATTTACCTCGAAGTTCTGGTGAAGTCTTTAGCATACTCTGGATACAGAGTTGAGTTTCAGCACTACTTATCATCCTCAGAAAGACGGTCAGTCTGAGAGAACAATTCAAAATCTAGAAGATATGTTGAGAGCTTTCTCTATGGATTTCAAAGGTGGTTGGGATCAACACCTACATTTGGTGGAATTTTCTTATAATAATAGCTTTCACTCCAGTATTCAGATGGCTCCTAATGAAGCTCTCTATGGAAAGAAATGCAGGACTCCAACTTGCTGGGATGAAGTTGGGGAAAGAAAGCTATTAGGACCTGATCTCCTTGATGAAATGGCAGAAAAGGTCAGATCTATTCAACAACACATAAGAGCAGCTCAGAGTCGACAGAAAATTTATGCCAACAACCAAAGAAAAGACCTAGACTTTGAAGTGGGTGATAAAGTGTTCTTAAGAATATTTCCCTGGAAGAGGGTCATGAGATTTGGAAAGAAGGGGAAGTTGAGCCCTAGATATATCGGTCCTTTCGAAATACTGGATCGTGTTGGGAAGGTAGCTTACTGATTGGCACTTCCACGGAATCTCTCTCAAGTACACGATGTGTTCCATGTATCTCTTCTGAGAAAGTACATACCTGATCCTTCACATGTACTCAGCTCAGAAGTTGTACCACTGGAGCAAGATCTTTCTTATGAAGAACAGTCGATAGAGATTCTGGATCGTAGCGAAAAATTCCTACGAAACAAGACCACTCGCTTGTCGAAAGTTTTATGGAGGAACCACCAATTAGAAGAAGCTACATGGGATCTTGAGGATATGATGAGGGAGAGGTATCCTCATCTTTTTGTTACAATGTGACGAATTTCGAGGGTGAAATTCATTTTAAGGGGGGTAGAATGTAACGCCCGAGACTTTTATGAGAAATATTTTGTTTTTATCAAAGGAATATTTCACTACACACAACACTAGCTTGGCTTTCTTTACACGCAACCGTAGCCTTCCTCGATAGCTTGCGTCGTACGCAATACCGAGTTTCAATAAACAACGATATGCTATTAAAATATTATTAAAACTAGCCGTTATGAATCGTAATAACCACTTTTTGAAATTTTATAAATTTTATTTTTCAAAATGGACTTCAGTTTTGGATTCGGAATATTGAAATTAGCCTAGGGTGATATTTTGGTATTTTTCTGAAAACTTTCAATTTTTGATGAATAGTGAAACCACTAAGTGGTAGTTAAAAAAACTGAATTTTTCATAAAACTTAATTTTACCACTTCTGTGAGTGGAATTTCGAAAATCCGAGAGACACGGTTGATGTCAGTAAGTAAAATGTGGTTCAATGAGATGAAAATAATTTTTGGTGAATAGTAACTTTTTACTTTTATTTACCACGGTTAAAAGTAAATAGGGTAATTAAGGGTAAAAATGATATTATTATTACCCTAACACATGTCCTAATTCTATTGGATAAGTGTAATTAGACCAAAAACAACCTTAGGAATGAAATATGACCATTTAGGCCCACTTGGATTAGATTAGGTCATTTATTATTAATTTATTTAAAGAAGGGTTAAAATAGTTAAAATCAAAGTTTAATAGGTAAATCATTTTTAATATGGGGTTATAAATAAGATAAATTTGACTATAAATATTAATTAGAAAGATAAAACGATTTCCAACATAATGGTATTTTATTTATAATTTTTAGACATTAAATAATTTAATTTATTTATGACACAAAGATGATGCAGTAATTATCTTATTAATGAAATATTGACATAATTGATGTTATAAATACCCAAATAAATGTAATCTGAGACTTTTTATGAATTAAACTAATTTTCTAGGTTAATATGACATGTTAGTATTGATTTAATTAACTTGGTTCGAACTAATCATTCTATTATGATTTTCACAAAAATCAATTACTAAATAGTGTCAAAATTGACATAAAATAGTTTTTAAAACAAATATTATATTATTAATTGTTATTTTATTCCTAAAAATCTAAGGTTTGGCCAAATGACTTAGATAAGGTTATATATGTTAATAATAAACAACTTGGGGTTCTTTTTTCTTGTTATAGTAAGTTTATTAACCTTATAGTGTAAGAACACAAGAAGACACAGTAAGTTAAAATTATTTAACTTAATGTTAAATCTAAATGATAAGGTTAAAATAGGAACCTAAACTTGTCTAAATTCTATTGGATGAGAGGATTCCGACCCATACCCACCTTAGATTCGAAATAAATCAATTTGGAGCTCTTTAAAACCGAATTGGGCTTTATAATAAAATAATATTTTTAGTTTTTCCAAAGGAGCCCCTCTCCTCCCTTATTAAAGGGCACCTCCTCCCTCTCTTCCTCACACCAATTTGAGCCTTCAAGATCGGACAACCCCTACCCATTTCACTTACCCACTTCCTTAGAAACCTACTAGAGGTATGGGTCTTATCAAAAGACCAACTCTAGTGCCTTAAGAGAAAGTTTAAAGGAGGCACTTCGAGAAAGAGGTAATACCTTCTACCGTTTTCTTCAAGTTCTATACTTCTTCTACTCCCTATTATTTAGTTGTTTCATTATGAGGTAATAACATCAGTATCACTCATATACTGATATGTTATTATAAATATGAAACAACCCTATTTCACCTCTTATCCATCCTACGGAAAAGGAAATCACCGCGTGTACGTACGTACGGAATACCGTCTCCACGCCGTGGTGTAATCTATTTTCCACCACCACCTTACTTGGATGGGTATAAGGGTGAAAGTAATGAATATATATGATTATTGTAAAGTGGTATAGATTCTTAAATAGTATACATACACTCTAATACAATTCCACAATCATGGGAACGATATCATCGCTCGTGCGTACGTATGGAATACCGTCTCCACGATGTGATGCGATTTGTTCTACATGATCTTCTTTGCATAATGATTATATAAATGAATTGAATTAATGAATATGATATATATTACACTAATACCATTATGGAAATGAGGTATCTATAACCTAAAGAGAAGAATAAGAATTTATTTGACAAACACGCATAAGAACAAAAAGTAATAAACACCCGAATAACAAGTAGTAATGAAATATTACTAATAGGAAGCTAAGAATATGACCATATATGATATCATAACAATAAGTATGATTCTGGAATAAGTCAATAGCATTATTTAAATCATTATACAGGAGTTTCGGACACTTACTAAGCAAATCGGGCCTAAGGTAAGGGACAATCTCGCAATCTCAATTTTTATCCAAGATTGTTTATACTTCAGAATTTACTGGGGAGTATTTTATCATCCAAATCCATGTTTCTTCAATATGTAATATTATTTACATCCACATACAATTGTTTAAATCCAATTTTACCCTTCGGTGAGATTTTAGTAAAAGATATGAAAGGAATCTTTTGTCGTTTTTTTGTACGAGGTACTTTTTGACTTTTTCGTCAAAAGTACGAGAAGAATGTTTTTTTTAACTTATACGGAATGAGTGGATTTTTTAAAAAATTATTTCCAAGAAGCTTCCTTTAAAAGTTTTGAAGTTTATTTTTAATCAACTTTTTTTAGTTCAAAATTGTATGACATGTTAAGAAAGGAAAATGTTTTTGAAGTAGAAAGGATATTTTCCTGAAGAATGGAGTTCAAGTGTTTTACCAAAATTATTTTCCATCTTAGATAATATAGGGTTATGTTTCTATCCCAATTATTACATTGATTTGATTATGTTGTGATGGAATTATTTTTATGAATTCCTTTATCTTATATGAATTATTTTATGATGTCATGTTGTTTAAGAATCCCTCTTTTATTACATGGGTTATGCAATGATGTATGATTTATGATTTTGTGGCACACATAAGAATGGTATCATTATGAGATGGGTGGGACCTATATCTCCCTCCAATTCATTGGGTAAAGATTTTATATCTCATGAGATATACATGGCTGGAACGGCAGGTTAAACCGGTTCAGTGAAATAGGACTGAAACGAGGAGTGAACTCGGTTCAGAAATGGACTTTGTCCACTAAGATAGTCTTGGCAATGAGTCTTGAATAATAAGAAATGATTATCTATGATTATGTGTGTATGCCACAAAGTTTCATGTTTTAAGTTATGATTATTGGGATTTCATTTCACTACTATGATTTATCTCATGTTATGAAATAATGCTCTCTTTTGCAGGTTAAGATTTCCAAAATGTTATGTTCTTATGAATATGATGTGATTGATATTTCTTTTGTTTACCCTTACTGAGCATTTGAGCTCACCCTTTTGTATGTTTTCTTTCCCCAGGTCAGGAAGAAGGTTATTATGTAAGATAATCCAAAAGGGACTATAGATATGATGAAATAAATGGGAAACAGTGTAGACGCTTTATGAACCAGTTGTTTATGTTTACCAATTTCTAAAGACACTATACCTATACGGTCCTTTCATGGTTTTTTTATATGTTGTAATAAGTATGCTTCAATTTTTAAGTAATAACAATGTATGTAAAGTATGGGTTGTTATAGATAATCACTTCCCAGTGTTTCTCCCTACACTTGGAGGGGGAAGGGAAACAATTCTTTTTCAACTTACAATGAGTGGGATATACCCATACACTCACTGGTTCTTTATACTTCCAGTGTAGACAGTCTCTTACAGCCTCTAGCTAGTTCTTTATACTGCCTCTGAAGATAGTATTCTCTCTGTTAAAATAGTTTGCAACACCAAAAGAATCTTCCACCTAATGAGACCTGTTGGATACTACAATGCTACTTTGTTATTCTACAACCTTATTCTTATCCTTGATACTCACTTAGCAGCACTCAAGTAACCAACCTCTTATTTATCTACAATAACCTTGTAAGATGTATACTCTTCTTCTTCTGCTTCTTCAATGCAAAACTAGCTGCACTGAAACCTGCTCTTCTTCACACTTTCTCTTTCAGTGCAAAACCAACTGCACTAAACTCTTCTTCTTCTTCTTGCAAGAATAACAAGTTATCTTTGTGATTGTTAAATCAATGAAGCTCAGTTCAACTTAGCATCATCATAGTGGTTATGGACTGAATAACTGAATATAAATTTTCCACTCTCTTCTTCTTCTTCTCTTCCTTCTGATTGAAACAGTATAATATGAAATAGTGCAGCAGTGTCTTATACTCTTTCTTCAATTCTCAATACCAACACAAGAGTGTATCGGTATACTTCCTACTTTCTTTGTGAAGATATGATTTTAGTTTCACATCTGAATACTCATCACACAAGCAACAACACCCCTACAAACAATGTATATAAATCATGAAACCAGAGAGTGTTCACCTTCGTACAAGCAGATAGCTCCACGGGTCTTCTTCTTCACACAAAGGCCATGTGATTCTTCTTCACAGAACCAGGGATGGTTCGTGGATCTGTCTTCATAAAGCACTACAAGGGTGAGTATTCACCAGTTGTGTATTCATGGGATCTCCTTCACAAAACACAATGAGGGTTTTAGAAAACCAGTCGCTTGTTTGTGGTTTCTTCTTCGAACAGAGGGTGCGGTTCTCCTTCTTTACAAGACACTTCAGGAGTGCATATCACTTGTTAAAGGCCTGTGGTACCCTCAAATTTTTTTCACACCCTTCTAGGTGGTTTGTGTGTAAAATTCAAACCTTGTGTGAAAAAATACCTTTTGGCGTGAAAAGAAATCTTTTTGTGCAACTCTTCTTTTTCACACATCCTTTTTCATGCAGCACTTCCTTTTCGTGCAACACTAATTTTTCACGCAACACTTTTTCTTTTCACACACCACTCTATACTTCAATTTTTTCGCATGTTAGAGCTTGGGATTTGTCTAAGTGTCGAGCCTTAACAAATGAGATGGGGTTACCTCATATTTATAGGCATTTTTAACCCTAAGTGTAAAACACCTTCATGCGTATAAAAATCCTTCCAGCGTGTAAAATTGTCTCTCACTTCTTTATATTATGCGCACCACCTAGATTTTTTCATACACCTCATGAATTTTCCATTTTTCATCATTCTGAACATGAAGCCTCTCTTGCGCATAAAACATCAAACCCACATTTTGCACACAACCAATTTTTATACGCTCAAGTCTGATGTTCCGCACACATTACACAAACATCTCTGATTTTTCATGCACCTCCTACCTTTTTCATTTTTCGAATTTCTAATCACAATACAGCAATTGCACGCAAAATTCTACACCGTGTTCCATATTGCGCGCAAACCCAATCTTTCACATGACCTCTTTTTCATGCACTTTGCCCAATTTTTCACGTAGTCCATGCCTTTACCATATTTCTTCATTTTGATCTCCAAACACCACTTTATTGCAAAATTCTAAATGGCATTCTATATTGCGCACAAAACCAATCTTGCGTGTAGTCTTGTTTTTCATGCACTTTTCCCAATTTTTTACGCGCTGCATGTCTTTTCCAAATTTTGATGTTCTCTCCATGTATCATGCCTTGCGCCCAAAATTATATGTCGTCTTCAAACTTGCATGCAACATCCTTTGCCAAAAGCACATTTCTCCATCTCCTGATTTTTAGCCTGAAAATTTGGCAAGCACTGGGAAATGGTGCCTGATGAGTAAGAGTGATGTGCACGAGTGGGACCTGAGATGTTACCAGAAAATTGACTATGTCAGCATACCAAGGCACTTATCCTTCAATAAAGTACAACTTATCTCCTGGAATTTGATCATTTAGTGGGTCTCTTTCTGGAACTTCAATTTTAGCAATGTTTGGCAGTCTACTTAAGTGATCAGACACTTGGTTCTCAGATCCCTTCTTATCCTTGATTTCTATATTGAACTCCTGCAGCAGTATCATCTATCTCACTAACCTTGGTTTAGCATCAGCTTTCTTCATCAAGTACCTCAAAGCTGCATGATCAGAAAACACAATGATTTTAGTTCCAATAATATATGATCTAAATCTTTCAAAAGAAAAAACAACTACAAAGAACTCTTTTTCCGTTGTTGTGTAATTGAATTGGGCCACATCTAAAGTTCTCGAGGCATATGAAATGACTTATGGTCTGCCATCAATTCGCTGAGAAAGGACTTCTCCAACTACTTGGTTGGAGGCATCATAAAGTAGTTCAAATGATTCTTCCCAATTTGGAGGTTGCATCACGGGTGGTGAAATCAATCTCTTCTTCAACTCATCAAAGTATTCCCTACATGCACTATTGAAATCAAAATCAGCATCTTTCAAAAGTAATCTAGAGAGAGGGAGATAAATCTTACTGAAATCTTTGATAAACCTCCTGTAGAATCCTGCATGTCCTAAAAATGATCTAACATGTTTCACACAAGTTGGGTAAGGAAATGAATTTATCCCTTCAATTTTTGATTTATCCACTTCAATTCCATTTTTGGAAATGACATGACCAAGTAAAATTCCTCTTTAAACCATGAAATGACACTTTTCAAAATTTAAAACAAGATTTCTTTCAATGCAGGTTTTCAAAACTTTTTCCAGATTTTTTAAACAATGATCAAAAGAATCTCCAAAAACTATGAAATCATCTAAGAAAACTTCCAAGAAATTTTCAATGTGATCAGAAAATATACTCACCATGCACCTATGAAATGTACCTGGAGCATTAAATAATCCAAATGGCATTCTTTTATATGAAAAAGTACCAAAAGGGCATGTAAATTTCGTCTTCTCTTGATCCTCGGGAGCAAAGGGTACCTGAAAGTGAAGTTAAATCTGTGTTTGATTTTTGTCACACATTAGCTTGTGGAGTCCACTTTAGACCTCAAAGGACGGCAAGGAAGGTTTTAGAATCTGGAATTTATTGGCCCACCATTTTTAAAGATTCTCATGAATTTTTCAAAATATGTGAAAAATGTCAGTTTTCAGGAAATATTTAAAAGAGACAAGAAATGCTCCAAAACCCATTGAATTTTTGTGACATTTTTGAAGTTTGGGGGATAGATTTTATGGGACCTTTCCCGATGTCATTTGGAAATTCTTATATCTTTCTTGCAGTTGATTATGTTTCCAAATGGGTGGAAGCAAAAGCCACAAGGACTGACGATGATAAAGTTGTTTGTGATTTTGGCAGGTCTAACATATTTTGTAGGTTTAGAGTGACTAGAGAAATCATCAGTGATCAGGGGACTCACTTATGCAATTGGATAATGGAGACTTTGCTGAATAAGTATGGGGTTCATCATAAAACATCAACTCCCTATCATCCACAGACTAATGGGAAAGCTGAAGTTTCCAACAGAGAAATCAAGGGAATTTTGGAAAAGTTTGTTAATCCAAATAGGAAGGATTGGATCTAAAGGTTGGAAGATACTTTATGGGATTATAGGACAGCCTACAAGACCCCGATTGGAATGAGTCCATATAGGTTGATTTATGGGAAAAGTTTTCACCTACCTGTGGAACTGAAGCATAAGGCGTATTGGGCTATGAGGAAGATGAATCTGGATCTTGGAAGTGCTGGGAAAGAGAGAAGGTTGCAGTTACAGGAGCTGGAGGAAATTAGAAGAGAAGCATTTGAAAATTCCAAGATTTACAAAGAGAGAACAAGAGTGTCCCATGACAAGCTGATCCAACCGAAAGAATTCCATCCTAGAGATAAAGTGTTTCTATTCAATTACAGACTCAAGCTGATGCCAGGTAAACTTCATTCCAGATGGAAGGGTCCATTTATAGTTACTCATGTATATCCTTTTGGTGCTGTGCAGATTGCGAAGGATGGAGAGCATGATCCATTCACTGTGAATGGGAATAGGTTGAAGAAATTCCTTGGGACCCTGCCATCAGAGCCAGTGGAGGAGATCCCACTCCTCCAACTTGTCTATCAATAAGAGCCATCAGGTTATACCTCTCCTTCACACTTGCTTGATGTTGTGATTCATTTGAAAATTGTCTTACATGTTAAATCCACTTGAATTCATTGAGGACACTACATCATTTGAGTGTGGGGGAGGGAACCTTTGTATTATAGTATTTTCATTTGATGTTTGTTTTCAAAAATAAAAAAAATAAAAAAATAAAAAAATTGTGTGTTTTCAAATTTTTGTGTTTATTTTTCATTTTTTGGTGTGTTTCTGAAACTTTTGAGCTGAAATGATTATCAATACCATTTTTAAAACCCATTTCAATGAGTGAACCAATCTATTTCATGAAACTGAGCTTAAATGAATGCTGAAAATGACTTTGTTTCGAGTTCAAATCTTTTGGAATTTCATGAAAAGTACACTGATTTTTGAATCTCATGCCATATTTCACTGTCTATATCTTTGAAATCACTTTCCTGTGAGGCTTCTAAACCATTTTTATCATATTATTTTTATTCACCTCATTTCTTGAGAGAACCAGACCATGCTTTCTTAAACTAGAATTTGATTTATTTCTTTCAAAACTTGAGGGTTTGGGGTACATGTGTTTTAAATTATTGAGGAATTTATTTGGTTTGAAGACCCCTTTTCAAAATAATCCTTTTCATTATGGCCCACCTTTATATTTATCCTTCTTTGTATCCCCTAGTATCCATGAATTTCCTATTAGGTTAGCCACATTACAAGCCAATTTTCCCTATCCTACCTGCTCTTAAAGTGAAATTGCATGATCTAGTTGAACTTAAGTGTGGGGGAAGATGTCCTGTGGTGTAATACCTCATTTGGTGATACTTTGGGTGGAAAATAAATTGTGTAAGAGATGCGTGTGATGCTGAAAAATTATTCTGTTGAAAGTTGTGCCTTTTATGGAGCTTTTATAATAAGAGAATTTGTGCCTTTCTGGAGCTTCCAATGTAAAAAGAAAGTTGTGTCTATCTGGCGCTTTCAAAAAAATCATGTTTGAAAAGATTGAAATTTTTGCTGCTGAGCTGATTTAATGATGATGGATCCTATTTTCTACAAAGGGGAAGTTAAGGAGACCATATTTGAGTGAAAATTAGAATCTTGCAATTTTGCTTCAATAAGAGCCAAGCCCTCCTTTTTCGGCCTCATAATTTTTAACATCTAAATCCTACTAACCAGAATCCATAGAACAACCCTGAAAATTCCTCATGAGAAACACATATCCTTGACTCACATCAGGTGGAGAAGTAGGAATTTATCAAGCCTATGGTGACTCTTGTGTAAGTTTGGATGAGAAAAGCCTTGTTCAGCATTTACATTTGTGAGATGAGAGAAAATTCATGTGAGGTAGGTATTTTGTGTGCATAAGATAAGAAATGAAGTGGAAATATATTAAAATATAAAATGGAGAACTTGAAATAGTTGTTTTTTATGAGGCATGATATCTTTTTGTTTCTTGGAATTGATTTGGTAGATCTCATTGATATGTGTTTTGGATTTGAGTTGATTTGATTTTGACTTGTCCAGGAGTCCAAGTGATAAGTGTGGGGGAATTGATAGAGAAAATATTTTAAATTAATTTATATTTAATATCATTTTTTTAAACCCAAAAAAGTGTTCCTCTAAGATGAATTGTTTCATTTTTATGATATTGGTGTTATTTTGAGCTGAATAGTAAAAATTGGCCATTTTGGATTTTTAACAGTTTTAAATTATTTTTGTATTTTGGACATAACATTATCTACACTGATCCAAATTGAAAATTTATTTATTTTACATATTCTACACATCCAGGGATTCATTTACTATTTTTAGACTAAAAGCTTAATTGGCCATATGGAAGCTCAAAAGAAGCTCACAAGTGGGAGAAAGAAAACAGTTTTCAGTTCTGGCTAGTTTTGGTGTGGGCTTCATAACTCATTCATGTTGGGCCTAAATGTTGTGATATTCAGTGGTTGGATGAGTAAGGAGTTTTGGAGAATCTTTAATGAAGGAAGGGCCACGTGAATTGGACTTTTAATGGGTCATTTAATCACCATAATCCGGAGGTTTTCAATTTGGAGAGTGTGACTGGACTGAATAAATGCTCAGAGTAAAACGGTCATAACTCTCGGAATACTTGTCCGTATCCGTTGAGATTTTGAAGAGACATGGAAAAGATAATTATGAACAACATTAATGAAGTGTGTAATGCGTGAAGAGGTCATTTATGGGGTCTAAAACATGAAAACTTTCGGAGGTCGAATTCTACCTATAAAAGGAGGCCCTCACCTCCTTCCCAAATCATCTCATTCTCCACCCCATTCCTTCCGGGACACCAAGAAGGAGAACTTTTCAGATTTCTCTTTTATTTCTTTTCTTTTTCATAGTTCTTTAATGCCTTATTCTTCCCCATTCAACTCGATTACCCTTACCATGGTGGGTTAAACATTTGGAGTGATTGGGGAAGAGTTGGTTTTCTACATTGTAATGCTTGAGTTCTTGGACGCAATTGAATAAATTTCTTTCTTCTTCAAAATTGTTTTCAATTTCTTATAGAAGATTTTATAATCAAGTGTGATCGTTCTTGAATATTAATTCTGTTATTGATTTTTTCCTTGGTAAAATAATCATAATCTCCCTCCACTAATTTCTGGTTTATATACGATGGAATAAACCAGGAATTAGTGGTGAAGTACTCGACGATCATCAGTATGTGTAAAAGGTTTAGTGAATATTCTTGATTGTTTGGGATAAACAAAACCCGATCGGGTATTTCCCATTTCAATTAAGCATATTCAATACAAATATTTTACACATGGAAGGAGAGTTGACCAAACCAAGATCTTGGTAAGGTTTTCTCTCACAATAATAATTTCACCAAGGAAGTGAGAGGAAACGATTATGAAAACTTACTTTAATCAACTAAGAAGAAGGGTTTTGAATTAAATTGAACAATGATAGCATTATAATTAGGAAACTGACCCCGACCTAATCACCCTTTTAATTTAATAGTTTTTCAATCATTTGAATTTCAAATTTCTTTTCAAAAGCACAACATTTTTCCCTCGTTTTAAAGTGACAACCCGTTTTGTGTGCACTCCTCTTCAGGAGAGATCCTAGGTCAACCACATTACTACATTTTAACTTAGGAAATAATTGTTTTTCCACGCTCTACGATAGGCGTACATCAGACTTGGCGTCATTTCCGAGGAGCTAATTAGTCCTCATTGTACATTAATTTATGACACATGACCAACTCAAAAATCAAGGGCATGAGTTTTCATTCATTAATTGTATTCAATTTTCATCTCATCCTCTAGGAAAAAGAAAAAAAATAAAGTTGTTCCTTTTTGGAGCTTTGAAAAAAAAGGGGAGAACATAGATGATATCATTCATTATAATCAATTCTTGGCTCATGTACCATGTCATAAAAGGGTGTGGTGTTGTATTTTATATTTTCAAGTGGGATTGAGTGAGGAATTTCATGTTTTTTTCACTTGAATTAATCACACATTGTACTTAAAATTCAAACCTCCTCTTTCTAGCCTGATACATTTTTTCAATAATTTTCCCCCCGACCCAAGACACAGAATCATTTGAACCTTTAATTAAAGTCCTCATGATTGAATTAAATTTCATGTTTCATGCTGTGGAGAAATGAGAATTTTCACAAACCTATGGTGATACATGCGATTTCCAAGTATGATCAGAACTCTATAATCAATTTCTCTTGAGTGAAGAGTGACATAAAACTCAATGTGAGTTAGGTTGTGATTGGGACATGGATTGAATTATGAGGTTGAACAAATTTTAATGATTGAAATGAAAATTATAGAGAATTATTATTCATATAGGAGACATGATGGAATTCTATTTTGGATAAGATCATTGATATTTTCTCATTTTTGTTTATTGTGTGGATTTTGATTTGGATATAAGATGATTACCCAGGAGTGAAATGTTTTAGTGTGAGGGAGTGATGAAGCTCAAATTTTCATATATTTTATATTGTAAATAATTTTTTATAATCCCACCATAGTGTTATTGAATGGGTAATTGTCACGTTTTTAGGTTTCAGTGTTATTTTGAGCCTAAATGTGAAAAATGACTAATTCTGGATTTATGACATATTTTTAGGTCAAGGGTATTTTGTTTATTTCATGGAAAATATAATTCCAAATTTTCTGATTAAAATTTTTTGGAATCCTTATTTTATTTCCTTCATTTTTGTATTTTGGACCAGGAGGTGATGTGGCCATCTAGAGGGTCTAAAAATTCCTTGAAGTTGGACATTTTTTTTGGGCGGACAGCATGGACACCACCAATGTAACAGAACCAAAATGCGGCCTACACACATCCAAATGATGTTTTTCCACCTGTTATGGGACTATAACATCTAGTAACGACCATAAAAGAAATTTGGGTAAGTTTGGAAGTCATTAAGACGGAAATTAAATGACATACTTTTGGAGGAACCATCCTGGAAGCTTCGTCCAGAAACAGAAACCGAGAATTAAAAATTCATAACTCCTTCATCCAATTTCAAAATTATCTTAAATTTGAGGGAGAGACGGAAAAGATATTTATTAAAAACATTAATTAAGGGTGGAACGCGTGAAGAGGTCATTTATGGGGTCTACAACATGCAAATTTTTTGGGGTCGAATTCTGCCTATAAAAGGAGGTCATCACCTCCTCCTCAAAGCATCCCATTCTCCATCCATTCCTTCAAGGAACCAAGGAGGAGATATCCACCGAGGGAGTCCGGACAAAAATATTCCCCATTTCATTTCTTTTATTTATTTTTGTATTAGTTTTCAGTTTTAATTTAGATTTCTAATAAAATTCATGCATTATTTTTGTGTCCACCCATCCACCATGTTTTCTTGTTCATCTTTTCTCCTTATTTTTTTCTTTTATTCTTCTCATATTATCCACCATGACCTCTTGACCTCAAATATGAGGGGTTAACCTGATACTTGGCCCGGGGGAGGTATGTGGAAATTTCATTTATTCTGTGCTAAAATTCTGATTTTTATTAAGTTTGTGATGAGAAAGAGTGATGTGCACGGGTGTGGCGATCGTCCACCACGACACTAATCTCAAAATCATTTCTATTCTTTTATTAAATATTTTACATCCCTTCTACTGGATACAATCTCTTCATATGATGGATTTGAGCCATTTAGTGGTTGAAATGATATACGATGGAGCGAGGTCTTGGAAGATGGCACACTCTCGATCGAGGTGTGCCATCAACCTTGATTATAGGAGGAGGTGAAGTTAAGATTGCAAAATGAATTCCATATTTCACACCAATAAATAAAATAATAGTAATTCATGAATGAGATCTCATAATTGAATTATCAAACTTAATTTAAATACCAACAAGGAGAATGATGAAACCCACAAACCAACTCATAAAGGCCAATTTCTTTCTCAATTAATTGCATTTTTTCCTTACATGTTAGTTTTATCTTTTATTTTAATTTATTTGTATTCCATTACTAGATAATATAAAAAAACCAAAAAGAATTATTTTATTTAAATTAGATTAAGTAAGTAAACGATTGTGAAAGCTCCTCAAGTGAGACGACCCTGGTCAGCTTCTATGCTGCACTAGGAAAAATTAAATTGCTTTTGCCACGCCCTATGACAGGAGTGCATCAAAACGGGCACCGTTGCTAGGGAGATAATCAGTTTTTTACTTTACTTTTTATATTTTCAAATTTTAGATAGCTTTCATTATTATTTTTTAAAAAAAATGAAAAAAAAACTTTTTCCCATGATCCATTCAAATTAAAATTATTCCGCATGGAATAATTACTCATAGGTGCAGGAGGAAGAAAACGACTAAACTGAGGAGGCCCTCCAATGAAGGGTCGATGCTCTAATGATAAGGTTAAAACGGAATGAATGAGGACTTGAAACATGGATCTCACTTGAATATTTGATATCCATGGCTGATGAACTCAAAAGTGACATTAAAAGATTCAATGTTAAGAAGAAATTTCCACAGGTCTTCCCTAATTTCACTGAATAAATCCATGAAGTTGAATCCAAACTCGAGGTGGAGGAGCATGACTACCTACCTCCATCCATCGATAATCAACTACAAGAGGCACTTTCAAATCAAGAAGATATTCAAGATGAACCAACTCAGGGAGATGATACATTCTTGAACTCAAATTCTTTTAATTTTGTTGAAACTAATTTGAGTATAACTCCCAATTTTTTGAATTTTTAGAATCAGATGACTCCTATTATTCCCTAGAGGATGAAGAGACAAAAGAAGATATACCTGTTGAGGAACACTTGGAGCTCCCGGAAGTCATGGAATATCTACTGGAGGAGCCCAATCATAAAGAGATCCAAGTTGCTAAGGCTGAGGAAATAATACAGGAGGTCAAAGCCCCCATGAAGCTAGCACTGGAAGACAAGATGGTTGCACAAGTAGCAACAAAAGAGGAGGAGGTTCCGTACTTCATCCTACCCCTACCATGCAATAAGTACCAAATTGTGAAGGGAGCAGATCTGGTATACTCTGTCTATGGAGTCCTCCTCAACAAGAACAAATAACATCAAGCTGGGAAGAGCCGCATGTGGTGGTTTAAATCAAAGAAGCTTCATCCACCAACAGATTATGGATAAAATTGGGTACTGCCCTCTGGAGGCAGTAAAAGATTCCATGGCCCACTTGGGAGATCATACCAAGATTTATCTTTACAATCTTTCTAGTAATTTAATTTTCAAATTCAGTATTAGGAAATAGTCTAGTACGTGCCCCCTATATCATTTCATTTTGAGCTTAAATGAAATGTTCCTTTTGATTAATTAAGTAATTTCTCTTTTGTAGGATCATGAAGCCAGAATGAAGCCCCGAGAATTAGAGGAAGAGGACCAAATCATTATTTCAAAAGGGGGTTAACTTTTTACGATTATCATTTAAACTCCTTTCATTTTTTGGTCCAAAACATATTTTGAGCTTTAATGAATATTCTTTTCACTTTTCACACATCAATTGATTTTTAAAGAGTTGAAATGATTTTTGAAATAATGGATTTTAAATGATTGTTGATATTAATTCTTTTCCCTTGAAATAGATTTTCAATCATTTTTATGAGTTTGACTGATTTTTGAAATCCATGACCATGAAACACAAACTCAAAATATTTTTCCAATCCTGTGAGGTATTCTAAACCACTTTTTCATATTCTTCATAATATCCACACTTTCTTGAGGGAAACTTGAATTTTGTGTGAGAACCAGAATTTGTGAATAATTCTATTTTGAAGATTTGAATTTCATGGAAATTATTTAAAATGATTGAGTCATATCTTTTGATAGCAAAATTTTATCTTGAGACCCACCTTAACATTTATCCTTCATAAGCCCTTAGATTCCATGAATTGCCTTATAGGTTTAAGACACATTACAAGCCAATTTTTCCTTACCTACCCGCACTTTTAGTATTTTTGCATGGTTATTTCAAGTTTGATTGTGGGGGAAGGGCCTTTCGTGTGCGTTCATTGGGATTCGTATCATTTATGGGTGGTGCAATTTATGTGTCAATATTTTGGGCAGTGGACAATAAGAGAATTTGGCATGTGTCGTTATTTCATTGTGCTTTATTTGTTTCATCCATTTCCCCTTCAAAAAAAAGAAAATAAAATAATGGAGATGAGCTTGAATTCCTCATTGTACATTAATTTATGACACATGACCCACTCAAAAATCAAGGGCATTAGTTTTCATTCATTAATTGTATTCAATTTTCAGCTCATCCTCCAGGAAAAAGAAAAAAAATAAAGTTGTGCCTTTCTGGAGCTTTGAAAAAAAGGGGGAGAACATAGATGATATCATTCATTATAATCACTTCTTGGCTCATGTACCATGTCATAAAAGGGTGTGGTGTTGTCTTTCATATTTTCAAGTGGTATTGAGTGAGGAATTTTCTATTTTTTTCACTTGAATTAATCACGCATTGTACTTAAAAGTCCAACCTCCTCTTTCTAGCCTAATACATTTTTTCAATCATTTTCCCCCCAACCCTAAGCCACAGAATCATTTGAACCTTTAATTAAAGTCCTCATGATTGAATTAAATTTCATGTTTCACGCTGTGGATAAATGAGAATTTTCACAAACCTATGGTTATACATGTGATTTCCAAGTATGAGCAGAACTCTATAATCAATTTCTCTTGAGTGAAGAGTGACATAAAACTCAATGTGAGTTAGGTTGTGATTGGGACATGGATTGAATTATGAGGTTGAACAAATTTTAATGATTGAAATGAAAATTATAGAGAATTATTATTCATATAGGAGACATGATGGAATTCTATTTTGGATAAGATCATTGATATTTTCTCATTTTTGATTGTTGTGTGGATTTTGATTTGGATGTAAGATGATTTCCCAAGAGTGAAATGTTTAAGTGTGGGGGAGTGATGAATCTCACATTTTCATATATTTTATACTGTAAATAATTGTTTATAATCCCACCATATTGTTATTGAATGGGAAATTGTCACGTTTTTAGGTTTTAGTGTTATTTTGAGACTAAATGTGAAAAATGACTAATTCTGGATTTATGACATATTTTTACGTCAAGGGTATTTTGGTCATTTCATGGAAAATATATTTCCAAATTTTCTGATTAAAATTTTTTTAGAATCCTTATTTTATTTCCTTCATTTTTGTCTTCTTTACCAGGAGGTGATGCGGCCATCTAGAGGGTCTAAAAATTCATTGAAGTTGGACATTTTTTCCGGGCAGACAGCGTGGACACCACCAATGTAAAGGAACCAAAATGCAGCCCACACACATCCAAATGATTTGTTTCCACCTGTGATGGTACTAGAACATCTATTAACGACCATAAAGAAATTTTCGGAAGTTTTGAAGTCCTTAAGGTGTAAATTAAATGATATACTTTTGGGGGAACCATCCTGGAAGCTTCATCCAGAAACAGAAACCGAGAATTAAAAATTCATAACTCCTTCATCTGGTTTCCCAATTAGCTGAAATTTTGAGGAGAGATGGAAAAGATATTTATTGACAACATTAATTAAGGGTTGAACATGTGAAGAGGTCATTTATGGGGTCTACAATGTGCAAACATTTGGGGGTCGAATTCTGCCTATAAAAGGAGGTCATCACCTCATCCTCAAAGCATCCCATTCTCCATCCATTCCTTCAAGGTACCAAGGAGGAGATCTCCACCGAGGGATGCCAGCCACAAATATTCCCCATTTAATTTCTTTTCTTTATTTTTGTTTTATTTTTCAGTTGTAATTTATATTTCTAATAAAATTCATGCATTATTTTTGTGTCTACTCATCCACCCTGTTTTCTTCTTCATCTTTTCTCCTTCTTTTCTTCTTTGATTATTATCATACTATCCACTGTGACCTCTTACCCTCAAATATGAGGGGTTAACATGAGACTTGGCATGGGGGAGGTATGTGGAAATTTCATTTATTCTGTGCTTAAATTCTGATTTTTATTAAGTTTGTGATGAGCAAGAGTGATGTGCATGGGTGTGGCGATTGTCCACCATGACACTGATCTCAAACTCATTTATATTCTTTTATTAAATATTCTCCCTCCCTTCTACTGGATACAAGCTCTTCATATGATGGAGTTGAGCCATTCAGTGGTTGAAATGGCATACGATGGAGCCAGTTCTTGGAAGATGTCACACTCTCGATCGAGGTGTGCCATCAACCTTGATTATAGGAGGAGGTGAAGTTAAGATTGAAAAATGAATTCAATATTTCACACCAATAAATAAAAGAATATTAATTCATGAATGAGATCTCATAATTGAATTATAAAACTTAATTTAAATACCAACAAGGAGAATCATGAAACCCACAAACCAACCAATAAAGGCCAGGTTCTTTCTCAATTAATTGCATTTTGTCCTTGCATGTTAGTTTTATCTTTTATTTTAATTTAATTGTATTACATTACTAGATAATATAAAAACACCAAAAAGAAGTAGTTTATTTAAATTAGATTAAGTAATTAAACAATTGAGAAAGCTCCTCAAGTGAGACGACCCTGGTCAGCTTCTATGCTGCACTAGGAAAAATTAAATTGCTTTTTCCACGCCCTACGACAGGCGTGCGTCAAAACTAGCGCCGTTGCCGGGGAGCTAATAGGTTTATTACTTTACTTTTCTATTTTAAAATTTTAGATATCTTTCATTATTATTTTTTTTTAAAAACTGCAAAAAAAAAATTCCCATGATCCATTCAAATTCAAATTATTCTGCATGGAATAATTACTCACAGGTGCAGGAGGAAGAAAACGACTACACTGAGGAGGCCCTCCAACGAAGGGTCGATGCTCTAATGATAAGGTTAAAACAGAAGGAAAGAGGACTTGAAAAATGGATCTCACTTGAAGATTTGATATCCATGGCTGATGAACTCAAAAGTGACATTAAAATATTCAATGTTAAGAATAAATTGCCACAGGTCTTCCCTAATTTCACTGAAGAAATCCATGTAGTTGAATCCAAACTCGAGGTGGAGGAGCATGACTACCTACCTCCATCCAGTGATAATCAACTCCAAGAGGAACTTTCAAATCAAGAAGATATTCAAGATGAACCAACTCGGGGAGATGATACATTCTTGAACTCAAATTCTTTTAATTTTGTTGAAACTAATTTGAGTATAACTCCCAATTGTTTTGAATTTTCATAATCAGATGACTCGTATTATGCCCTGGAGGATGAAGAGATAAAAGAAGATGCACCTTTTGAGGAACACCTGGAGCTCCCGAAAGTCATGGAATATCTACTGGAGGAGCCCAATCATAAAGAGATCAAAGTTGCTGAGGCTGAGGAAATAATACAGGAGTTCGAAGCCCCCATGAAGCTAGCACTGTAAGACAAGTTGGCTGCACAAGTAGCAACAAAAGAGGAGGAGGTTCCCTACTTCATCCTACCCCTACCATGTAAGATGTACCAAATTACGAAGGGGTGGATCTGGTATACTCTGTCTATGGAGTCATCCTCAATAAGAACAAAGAACATCAAGCTGGGAAGATCCACATGTGGTGGTTTGAATCAAAGAAGCTTCATCCACCAACAGATTATGGATAAAAGCTAGTACTACCCTATAGAGGTAGTAAATGATGTCAGGGCCCACTTGGGAGATCATACCAAGATTTATATTTAGATGATTTCAAGTAATTTAATTTTCAAATTCAGTATTAGGAAATAGTCTAGTATGTGGCCCCCTCTCTCATTTCATTTTGAGCTTAAATGAAATGATACTTGTGATTAATTGAGTAATTTCTCTTTTGTAGGATCATGAAGCCAGAAGGAAGCCCCAAGAATTAGAGGAAGAGGACCGAATCATTATTTCAAAAGGGAGTTAACTTTTTACCATTATCATTTAAACTCCTTTAATTTTTTGGTTCAAAACATATTTTGAGCTTTAATTAATATTCTTTTAACTTTTCACACATTAATTGATTTTGAAAGAGTTGAAATGATTTTTGAAATAATGGATTTTAATTGATTGTTGATATGAATTATTTTCCCTTGAATTAGATTTTCAATCATTTTTATGAGTTTGATTGATTTTTGAAATCCATGACCATGAAACACTGACTCAAAATATTTTTCCAATCCTGTGAGGTATTCTAAACCACTTTTTCATATTCTTCATAATATCCACACTTTCTTGAGGGAAACTTGAATTTTTTGTGAGAACCACAATTTTTGAATAATTCTATTTTGAAGATTTGGATTTCATGGAATGTATTTAAAATGATTGAGGCATCTCTTTGGCTAGACAAATTTTATCTTGAGACCCACCTTAACATTTATCCTTCGTAAGCCCTTAGATGCCATGAATTTCCTTATAGGTTTAAGACACATTACAAGCCAATTTTTCCTTACCTACTCGCATTTTTAGTATTTTTGCATGGTTATTTCAAGTTTGAGTGTAGGGTAAGGTCCTTTCATGTGATTTAATTGGGATGAGTGTCATTTATGGGTGGTACAATGTGTGTGTCAATATTTTGGGCAGTGGAAAATAAGAGAATTGGGCATGTGTCGTTATTTCATTGTGCTTTATTGGTTTCATCCATTTCCCCTTCAAAAAAAAGAAAAGAAAATAATGGAGATGAGATTGAATTCCTCATTGTACAATAATTTATGACACATGACCCACTCAAAAATCAAGGTCATGAGTTTTCATTCATTCATTGTATTCAATTTTCAGCTCATCCTCCAGGAAAAAGAAAAAAAATAAAGTTGTGCCTTTCTGGAGCTTTAAAAAAAAGGGAGAACATAGATGATATCATTAATTATAAGCACTTATTGGCTCATGTACCATGTAATAAAATAGTGTGGTGTTGTTTTTCATATTTTCAAGTGGTATTGAGTGAGGAATTTCCTGTTTTTTTCACTTGAATTAATCACGCATTGTACTTAAAAGTCAAACCTCCTCTTTCTAGCCTCATACATTTTTTCAATAATTTTCCCACCAACCCTAAGCCACAGAATCATTTGAACCTTTAATTAAAGTCCTAATTACTGAATTAAATTTCATGTTTCACGTTGTGAAGAAATGATAATTTTCACAAACCTATGGTGATACATGCAATTTCCAAGTATGAGAAGAACTCTAGAATCAATTTCTCTTGAGTGAAGAGTGACATAAAATTCAATGTGAGGTAGGTTGTCATTGGGACATGGATTTATTTATGAGGTTGAACAAATTTTAATGATTGAAATGAAAATGATAGAGAATTATTATTCATATAGGAGACATGATAGAATTCTATTTTGGATAAGATCATTGATATTTTCTCATTTTTGATTGTTGTGTGGATTTTGATTTGGATGTAAGATGATTGCCCAGGAGTGAAATGTTTAAGTGTGGGGGAGTGATGAAGCTCAAATTTTCATATATTTTATACTGTAAATCATTTTTTATAATCCCACCATAGTGTTATTTAATGGGTAATTGTCACGTTTTTAGGTTTTAGTGTTATTTTGAGCCTAAATGTGAAAAATGACTAATTCTGGATTTATGACATATTTTTACGTCAAGGGTATTTTGGTCATTTCATGGAAAATTTAATTTCAAATTTTCTGATTAAAATTTTTTTATAATACTTATTTTATTTCCTTCATTTTTGTCTTCTGGACTAGGAGGTGATGCGGCCATCTAGAGAGTCTAAAAATTCATTGAATTTGGACATTTTTTCCGGGCGGACAGCGTGGAAACCACCAATGTAACGGAACCAAAACGCGGCCTAAACACATCCAAATGATGTTTTTAGATTTGGTATTGGACTATAACATCTAGGAACGACCATAAAAGAAATTTGGGGAAGTTTTGAAGTCATTAAGGTGGAAATTAAATGACATACTTTTGGAGGAACCATCCTGGAAGCTTCGTCCAGAAACAGAAACCGAGAATTAAAAATTCCTAAATCCTTCATCCGGTTTCCAAATTATCTTAAATTTGTAGGAGAGACGGCCAAGATATTTATGAACAACATTAATTAAGGGTGTAACGCGTGAAGAGGTGATTTATGGGGTATAAAATGCGCAAACTTTCGGGGGTCGAATTTTACCTATAAAAGGAGGCCATCACCTCCTCCTCAAAGCATCTCATTCTCCATACATTACTTCAAGGAACCAAGGAGGAGATCTCCACCGAGGGAGGCCAGCCACAAATATTCCCCATTTCATTTCTTTTCTTTATTTTTGTTTTAGTTTTCAATTTTAATTTAGATTTCTAATAAAATTATTGCATTATTTTTGTGTCCACCCATCCACCCTATTTTCATCTTCATCTTTTCTCCTTCTTTTATTCTTTTATTCTTCTCATATTATCCACCGTGAACTCTTACCCTCAAATATTAGGGTTTAACCCGAGACTTGGTCCGAGGGAGGTATGTGGAAATTTCATTTATTCTATGCTTAAATTCTGATTTTTATTAAGCTTTTCATGAGCAAGAGTGATGTGCATGGGTGTGGCGATCGTCCACCACAACATTGATCTCAAACTCATTTCTATTCTTTTATTAAATATTTTCCCTCCCTTCTACTGGATACAAGATCTTCATATGATGGAGTTGAGCCATTCAGTGGTTGAAATGGCATACGATGGAGCCAGGTCTTGGAAGATGGCACACTCTCAATCGAGGTGTGCCATCAACCTTGATTATAGGAGGAGGTGAAGTTAAGATTGCAAAATGCATTAAAGATTTCACACCAATAAATAAAAGAATAGTAATTCATGAATGAGATCTCATAATTGAATTATCAAACTTAATTTAAATACCAACAAGGAGAATGATGAAACCCACAAACCAACCCATAAAGGCTTCTTTCTCAATTAATTTCATTTTTTCCTTGCATGTTAGTTTTATATTTTATTTTAATTTAATTATATTTCATTACTAGATAATATAAAAACACAAAAAATAAGTAGTTTATTTAAATTAGATTAAGTAAACGATTGAGAAATCTCCTCAACTGAGACGACCCTGGTCAGCTTCTATGCTGCACTAGGAAAAATTAAATTGATTTTGTCACACCCTACGACAGGCGTGCGTGAGTGCCACCTTAAAATCTTCTTCAGCAAGAACACCAATTCTGCTTCACTGGCATCTATCTTATTCAACAAACAACTGCATTCATCACAAACCATATCTATCATGATATATAGTCCTTGATCGAACACCTTTAGCATCTTCAGATTTATCAACATTCTTCATTATTATAGACAATATATCAACTTTGATACATGTGATTTAAACTTAGGATCATCTCAACAATCATCTGAATTTTCTACATAGAGAATTTCCCAGGTATGACATTTAATGCTATGATTTCATAACAATTCTTATGGCATCCTAACTTCAGCCGATCTCCATTAACTTTTGATTTCTTCTTCATATTCTTCTTCATTTTTACCAACATTGACAAATCTTGACAACAAATACAATCTTCATACACAAAGTGGTCCCAACAAGTTAATAGATGAACTTGAAGTTATCATGTGAACAAAGAATATGATGGTTAATGTAACAACCATCCTAATGAGAAACCAAATGAAATGAGATCTATAGTTTTAAACCTTGTGATTATTACTAATCATTTATCATGATATATGATTAAAAAATTTCACCTTAAAAAACTCTTAGACTCACCAAAGAAGAGAAGGATAGAGTTCACTAGGAGTTCAGGTGGTCAAGACTATGAAGGAAAGAGGATTCAGATTCCTATATATAGAGAATGTGGGAAGAAGAACTCAAGTGAATGTCTCCT
>CAUJRU010002874.1:0-62975 GCA_963277665.1 Viscum album | reverse complement strand
AATAGAAAAGTATTTAAAAAAAATGATAAATTTAGGTATAGTTGGACTCATAATAATAAACATGTTTTCATTTGGGAAATGATTAGTTCCAAATACATCGTAATTATAGGTAATGAAAATGTGAATTTTCCTAATAATATCTACAAAGAGTGTCAAACTAGGTGCGTAGTAAGGCACATTGTCGTGTACCGGGTTACACTGAGTCAATACCGACACACCTTGTTAGAGTTATTACTCCTAAGTATATCTGTGCCCGAAACACATTCACATGTATTATTGGGAAAAAGATATATTTTTAGTAATAACCACATAATATATATCTTACCAAAATTCTGTGACATTCTTATATATTATCCTCAATTTCTATCTTAGGGTTGTTCACCCTAATATATTATTTCTAAATCTAGTTTCCAAAATTACGGCTAAACGTTCATTGATACCAATTATAGTGCCCAAAACCCAGAAGTACAGATCTGGTGTATTATCTTATTACATTTTAATGACTATAAGAAATCATGTCTTGAAGGACTGATCAGTTTAGCAATCTTGTAAATCCATATTACATTCATGTTACCAATAATACATTGGGAAATAGGAAATTCAAACATGGTACATAATACAAAGAAATAAAATGAATCCTTAGAACTCATTCAAAGGTTTGTATTTATAAATTAGGGAAATGGAAAATAATAATGGTGATCTCAAATTCTCATTAAGGTTATGAAAATTAAAATCAATATTGAATCAATGAGAGTAAATCAACATGACATAGTAAGAAACTGAAACACATGTCATTTAATCTAGGAACTGAAAATTAAATGTATTTATAGATATGTGAACACAAAAATAGCATGGATGAATACTAAATAAATGATTTTAATTAATAATTAATGGAATACTTGTTTCCTAGGTACATGCAATCATTATTGTTAAGTCCTTTCACAAGACGGTATAGGTATTTGAAAAAATCCATCTAAGGCGGCTAGCCAACTATTTCATCTCATGAGACTACCAATGCATTGAGGGGTTATATATAACTGAGAAACACCCATTTAATTTATTTGAAATGAATTCAATATATATAATAATAGATTTAATCAATAAAAAATATTCCTTATC
Organism: Viscum album; assembly: GCA_963277665.1. Classification (NCBI taxonomy): domain Eukaryota; kingdom Viridiplantae; phylum Streptophyta; class Magnoliopsida; order Santalales; family Viscaceae; genus Viscum; species Viscum album. The sequence continues at coordinate 61,856 of CAUJRU010002874.1, read as the reverse complement.
AAATATTTGTATTGAATAAAAGATACAGATTTATCAACAATTCCCCAGTTAATCAAATAACTACCATAGTGACCAATGTATGTAAAATGGTATACAGTTTTGGATATAGTAATAACCATCACCAAATAATTTGGTTATTTAAATAAATTTATTATTTAAATATATATTTAACAATAAAAATAAGGTGATATTGCAAAGCAGATCATTAAACACATTCTTGAGGAAAATAATATTTAAACATTCCAAAGTGTCCCATACCAATTTGATACATTTAAATCACAACATACATGAAATACTAATAATTGAATGAAACTTATAATATCATGATAATTAATAGTTTCATTATATAACATTTCAAATGGTAGTATATTCACTATATAAAAGAAACTAGGTTCATAACAACAAATAAGTCTCAATGGTATGTAAATTGAGACGAAATCCCTTACCTTAACCTTCCTTTTGTGTGTGCGGTATTTATACTATTGTATAGTGGTTTAAAATATTTTACTAACATATAAAAGAAACATAATCATGTTTATAATATCATATATTAACTTCTTATAATATTCTATTACCCGTTTGTTAACACTCTTTCATTATTTTAACTATTTCAGGTGTTACTTTCCTAGTTTTCTCAAGAATGTTTTTATCTTGTAAAATTTTGTTCTCATTAATTATATAATGATTTAATCATATAAATAATTTAAAAAATTACTTAATTATAATATATATTCATTATATTCTTATTTATAATAATCTCTAATGTTTGGAGATAATAAATGAAATGCATTGTTCACGGAGATTCTATACTACATGTATGAATGAAAGCTACTTTCATTTATTTTTAATATTAAAATAATTAAAATTAAATGATGAATGTATATTATAATTCTAATATCATATCTATGTTATATATTTTATATAGTTTTATTAAAATAATCCTTAATATGTTCTATGTAAAGCATGAACGAATCACATCCCTTTAAGGAGGCGGTAGTCCACACTTCCACAGATGATGGTGTCATATTTAGACAAAATGGAATGTGTAGAGGTATGTGTTATAAAAGAATTAAATAATCATAAATAAATTATAAATATCATATCTATAATATATAAATATATTTTTCATCATAATTACCACCATGAGAGGTGGTAAAGGAATAATGAACAATCATCATTTTGTGAGGCAGTAGTTCATCGTTCACATAAACATTATGCTCATTACCAATTAATGGGGGTGTGTTTTAATTTAGGTAAAAATATTAATCATAAAAAATTTTAGTAGGTTTATTATATTTTTGTATTTATATAATCATTTAATAATAAGAATTTATGGGGTGGATAATGGAAATAAAACTAAACAGATTAAGGAAAGACGTTACATATTAATCAGGTAACTTCTTTTTGTTTTTACAAAAGGGATTAATTAGGTGTCTTTATTCCCACATCTATGATTCCTCAATTTTATCATTTTGGTTTTTATTAAAGAATCAAGTTTTCTAACCTACTTAATTTAACCATTAAAACTAAAATATTTATAGATTTTTATGAGATATATATCAACTTAATTATTAATAAGATATATAATTTATAAAATAAAAAACCCATGTTTTTTGTAAATTAATTCTAAAATAATCTCCTATGACGAGCTAAAACACTCTTAAACCCATACAATGTTAACAATGTTTTTACTGTGTATGGGTAAATATGTTAATTATAAAAGAAAATTCATCCCTTAATAGACCATATATTATATTTATTAACACATAAAATTAACTAGGTAAATTTTCTTAATTTTATTAATTTTAAATCATTTTAGAAAATATCATTTATTGTAAAATAATAAAAATGTGAATTTTGACATTATTTATTTAATTTAAAATATAAAATATAAAAACAATATTGGAATTAAAATATATTAATCTTAAAATTATCTAAAATGATATCTTCATCTAAAAAAATAATTAAATATAATAATTCAATCAATCTATATCACTTTTAATATTTATACTACCATTTATTTTAGTCAATTATAAACTAAATAATCAATACATTGGTGTTTCTTAATAATTTTAAGTTACTAAATCATATTTAAAAATTAATGATAAATTATTATGATAAAATTGACCAATTTTTCTTTCAAAAGGATTTGTATAACCGAAAATATAATGTTTTTTTACCTATCTCAATGTTTTATAAATGTTTGTGGTAAGGAAAGTTTGTGTTTTGCCTCTTTCCTTACTTAACATTTTATATAGGGAACTTCAATTTAATAATATCAAAATAATCCATAAAATTTTAAAAAAGTGCGTATTTAGTCCTAAAATTTATGTTGATCTTATTAGACAAAAAATATAATACTAATTATAACTGTTTATGTTTGTTTTTAAAAATTAAATTCACAAAAGTGAGAAAATTGATTTTAACGCTAATCCTGCAGACGTGGTTAGAAAGAAGGGTTTTAAAGTAATTTTTTTTAAAAGTTAAATAACTATTTATATCCAATTTCAATATTAAAATGATTATAATTTCCTCCATTGGATTAATATATTTATAATTAATCCATTTTAACCTGAAGAAACAATTTAAAATATAATTTATCATTAATAACTATTTAAACAAAAATACAGTTTTTAACTAAAATGATGTATTTTTCATTATTCATACAAAAATGAAACTTCTAATAAAAACACAAAATATTAACTCTAAGATAATTTTGATATTATTAATTCCAAAATGATGTTTATTTTGACAATTTCTGTTTATAAAAGTGTAAAAATTTATTTTTATAATATTTTCACAATTAAAAAGTGGCTAAAATTGATCTTATATGTAGCGCAAGCTAATTTAGTGATGTGTATAGTGTAAGCTTACCTTTGTGTATAAATCATTCTAACAAAAAAATTTATTTATTCTAAAAGGAAAATATAGTAACATCTTGGGGTGTTACATGCCTCGAAGGCTATGTAGTTTTATGTGTCATGTGTCCCTTGTCACATGCCAAGTAACATGTAGTGGATGGCCTGGCGTATACATGGAGTACATGACTAGGTGATCATTTATACCCACATGACATGTACTTTGGAATTACTTGATCCGAATTAAGTACGCAGGAAGAGTAGTGTACTCAGACAAGGCTATGTACTGGGACATGACCCCTCGTGCACAAGCATATGAAGAATGACACTTCAAGTTCTAGGGTGACATCTACATGTCATGTACCTCAATTGGAATGACATGTATTTTGAAATAGTTTATGTCATGTATGAATGATGCATGGTAAATTACATGATTTGATGGATACATTGTGTACCCTCCAAGAAATTCTATGTACTCTTTTGAGGTTAGGTTAGAGTCCTCTTTCTTCTTAGCTCAGCTTTATTGTGATATTATGTGAGCTTATTTGGAATACCATAGTTTTAGGTTTTTCCCTTGGTCTATTTATAATATATTTTTGTGTTTTATCCCATTATCATCATAGAGTTTGACACCCCTATACATCCTGATGATTTTTGTAGTTTGGGTGAGTTCCTTTATTCTGGAATGAGTTTAATCAACCCACTTCAACTAGATTCCTTATTGGAATTGAGAATGTATTTCTATGAGAGGTCTAGAGTGATCCTCGTGTCCTTCATGATTATGTAGGTAGGGTTTGTGGAATTGGAATGACCAAAACTTACACAATCATCAATCCCCTATGTTGGAGGTTAATTCCAATAGGGTCTAGTTCCCCCTAGTGAGCTCGGGGTGTTAAACCACCTAGCTTTGTTTTGAGATATGATCATTCCAATGGGGTATTATTATAATTATTTATGTATCTTGGATGAACCCTCTCAATTTAATATATTCTTATTCTTGTATAGACATTATGAGCGTGACCTTTGGGATGAGTGTCGTCAGTGGCAGTATGGCTAAGGGAGAAGATTCTCCTGAACAAGCGTTACCTTGAAACCTCATATCAGATCTATAGATGAAAATGGTTAAGACCATATACAAATTAGATTCATTTACAAGTATATTTTGGATATCATTGGTTATCATTTTTTTTCATATCTTGTAAACATACCTATTATTGATGAGTTGACTACTCTTGATGCTTTATGCTTAGTGATTTTATGGTGTTCTACTAGGTATTGTTATACTCAACCTTCAAGGGATATTCCCACACATATTGTGTCTTATGAAGACAAAAAACCTTTTCATGGAGTCATTGGAGGACCAATAGTAGGTAAAATTTAGTTGGGATAGACAGACCGGGGTGTGCACTAGTGTTTTATTTTACAACATTCCACTTTTTCTGAGCTGGCCAAAATTTATTTTGAAGTTTTTGGGTGGTTTTGTATTTGGACCCTTTTTATATTTTCCAATAATTTATGTCATGCTATGATTGTGGTATTATATATGCATTCATAAATGTTTATCAGTTTTTTTATATCAACATTTTATAGTCTTGAATATGTGTGTATGTACAAGTACATTTAGTTAATGCATCCCATGTGTGTAATATACCAACTTGGAGTTGGTAGCTAGTCCATGGACTGTTAGAGGTTGGCATGGGGTATTTTTGGATCAATACCCCTTAGTTTAGGTCATGATTGAGTTGGGAGTTTGTGAAAAAGTCATTTTGTGCATATATAATAAATTAATTTATTTTTATTTGACCACATAATGACCTAATAAACTTCTATATAAATCCAATTATAACCAAATTTCAGGGTTGGATTCATGAAAATTTTGTTTTAGAGAGGATTTGACGGAGGAGTATCTTGGGATGAACATCGACAGATCGAGCTTAGGTGTTCAGTGTGCCAAATAAAACTAGGGATCTCATCAATGAAAACTTCATATATTCATTCTTCATCAGCGATTGATACAAATTGATGAAGGTTGTTTTTTTTGGATTTATCCTCATTTAGATTTACCCATGATGAACACGAATTAATCACCAAGAAAGTTAATTTGCAGATCAATCATTTGATTCACGTGATTGCTTTATCTTCCTTTGGTATTGCAATTGATTTTGATTTACTTTACTTTATCCTCATTCTTCACCCTATGACAATGAATTTATGCCAATACAGACATTGGATGAGGTATGTTACTAATGTGTTTTGCTGTGAATTTTTATCTCCTCGTTCTATGTGAAATCATTGTTTGAATTATCCTTTGGACTAAGATTTGATGAATTCCTAATGAATCATTATTGCGCGTTCGAACTTTAGCGTAATAGATATCTACCATGGGTTTTGGATGGAGATTCGACATAATGGTCATGATACATGATGATGAAAATAGATACATGGATGAATCAGGAATTCATAATACCATTTATCATGTGGAACCAATGAGGCCTGATGGTGGGAATTTCTCATGAACTAGATATAGACAGAATCTGACCAATAATGGAGAGGGTGTTTAGTAAACTCTACATATGAATCATATAGTGAGATTTCCTGTGAAATCGGTGGGTGTAGAGGACCAAGAAAAGATGTGTGGATGATAATGTGGGTTCTGTGAAAAACTAGACTACATGGCATGTAGTCCAATGAACATATTCCATATAGTCCCCTCTGTGCAGTGATAGGGTTTCCATATAGGGATAAGTATCACTCACCATGTTACACATGTCACATGTTGTGTAACCCTCAGTCAACCAGCTTATCAAGTACATGGGGTACATTCATAGGGGGCCATGTAGTGTTATACACAATGTGTTCCTAGTCACACCCTATGTAACATATAGAAGATGGATCAACATGTATAGGGAGTACATGTCTATTTAAACATGTGGAACCACATGCTGTGTACTTGGGATGTACACAGGTAGGCCAAAGTATACGAGAAGAGTCATGTACTTGGAAACAACCAAGTACTTGGGCATAGTCCGGTGTACACACGCATGGGTAGAATAGAACTCTGAGTTATAGGGAGAAAACTACATTATTTTTACCTCAAGATACATACCATGTATTTTAGAAAAGTGAATTCTAGGTAATAATGAAAAAAATATAGTATAAATCTTTAAGAGACATACCATGTACCCTTAGGGACATTTCATGTCATTCTTTAAGGAATAGTTGGAACCATATTTCTTCTCATCTCAGATTCATTATTATCTTGTGTGAGGTTCCTTGAACTAATATCAGTTGATTCTGTTCCCTTGTTCCATTATTATGAGGGTTCTGATAAACATCACGTTCTTTTGATAGAATGTTAACCCTCTTTAGCTTCTAGATGATCAGTTTAGTGTAGTAAAGTTTTCCTTATTCTAGAGTGAGTTGTCTCATCCTACTTCGACTAAAACCCTCAATGGATTAGAGGATGTGTTTCTCTGGGAGGCCTATAACAATCCCCGTGTTTTTTAGGATTCCATAGGTTGGGTTTGTAAAATTTGATTGACCAAAAATTACACGAGAATCGATCCCCTATTTTGGAGGGTAATTCAAGTAGGTATTAGTGCCCCTAGTGAGCCCCAAGTGTTAACCCCTAGTGGTGTATTCAAATATGATCTTTCTAATAGGGAATTAGTATAATAGAGTTTTCATATCATATGAAACCACTCAATTTAATATGTGATTCTTCATTGATAGACCCAAGATGCATGACCTCTGGGATGAGTGTCATCAGTGGAAGTATATCTCAGGGAGCAGTTTCTCTTCGATTAGCATTACCTTAACACCTCACACAAGATATATGGATGGAAGTGGTTGAGATCTTTTGAAAACTAGATTCTTTTATTAGTATATCTAGGATATAATTATTTATCATTATGTATCATATATTGTTTCCATACCTATGTTTGATGATATGAGTACTCTTAATGCTTTAATCTTTGTGATTTTGGGGTGTCCTACTAGGCATTGTTATAATCACCCCTAGATGGGGTTTTCCCCATATGTTGTGTATTATGAAGATGAAATACATTTTCAAAAAGTTATTAGAGGACTAGGAGAAGGTGGAACTTAGTTGGGCTAGATAGAATATCGTGTATACTGGTGTTGCATTTGACAAAAATCCCCTCATTCTGAACACGTCAGATATTATTTTTCAGTTTTTGGCTGGGATTTTATTTGGACCCTTTTTATTTTTTCTAGTACTTCATGTCATACACTGATTTTGGGATAATATTTTTATGTATACATTGTTATATTTTTAACATTTCGGTATTTTATGGGTTTGGAAGTGTGTTTGTGTGTATGATACATTATGTAAATACCACCCATGTGTGTGTTATTCCTACTCAACACTGGTCACTAGCCCCCGACCTATTGAAGGTACTCTTAGGGTAGTTGCAGCTCGAACCCCATCATGTAAGGTTGTGTAAAATTATTTTAGTAACATTAGTAGGTCTTTTTCATTATCTAAACACTTTTTTTTCAGGATCAACTGTTATTCTATATTTAGTTATAATATACCTAAGGAATGAAATCAGTTGTAACCAAAATTCACATTTGATTAATTTCCATTTAATTATTTTAATTTTAATTTTTATATAAAAATTTATATATATAATCCATTATCATCATAAATTTTAGAACATACCATAATACCATTAATAAACACAACCATACTTGTATCCAGATAGTAATGAAAAGCTCAATTTATAAGCTTCATAAATACATTTGGTTCATTTTTCAACCTGAAGAGTACAATCACACTCATTATGTTATACCTAATATTAAAAACCATCATTCTAATCATTATTACATCAAATTTTAGTTGATAATATCTATAATTTAGGTCAATCATCAAAAACTAGTTCTCTCTCTAGATCCAATCATAACAATATTAAATATGAGGTATATAATTCTTGTTCATAATATTAATGTTATTCAGAGATTGATAATTAAGAAAAATCCTCAAAAAACCATCCTTGTTTTAAAAAAATAAAATAAGAACATCCTAAGGTGAAGTTTCATATGAACAAATCATTATCAAGAAGCTCTTATAACTACTATTTCAATTCTAATAGCTATGAGGATCCCATTAATAAGAGGGGTTTGAAATGTTATTAGCATCACACACTAATTAAATAGTAAATTTAACCTCTGTATTATGAATAAAATTAGGTAAATCATTAGTAAATATATCCAAATATTCATTTTACACAAGAATATCACAAATTTAAACATTTTACTTATTTTCTAAAATATTAGTAAGATAATTGTCACTAATATATTTAATAAATTTATTATATTCTTGATATATTACCACAGGTATGGACTCTTTCTTATATAGAAAGTGAAAACCATTCTAAAAATTGAATATAACATTATTAGATATATAATCTATCTTAACATAATTAATTTAATACCAATCCATACCTAAAATATCATCAAACTCTATTATGGGTAAATAAATTATATTTTCGATGAAAACTATCCCATTGATAACAAACAGAAGTTTCCAATAAATTTTTGTTACTTTAATTTTTTTTGTAAATAGTTTTATCTAAAAGTTAAGTATCTATTTCTTGAGTCGATATTCCCATATTACTTGAAAATTTCTAAGAAATAAAAGAATATGTCAAATTTGAATTGAACAAGACATTGGAATAATATGAGTAAACCAGTAATATACCTGAAACTACTTCATTTAATGGTTTAGAAACTCTTATATTAGTAAGAGATATATTTTACACACCCTTCTATTTGTGGTTATGATGATTTTTTTCTTTCATTCCCATCTTTAGACTCACATTCTCTTAATGTCCCATTTTAATACAATTTAATCAGTTTACTACTTACTCTTTATTATCAGTTTAATCATTGAAATTACTCTTATATTTTTAGTCATGATCCATATATCGCAACATAACACATCGTAAAAACCTTTTTAAATTCATAATATTTTCTTAAAAATTCTTATTAGCACACCTATGAAAATATGTAATATTATTTTTCTTACCTTTTTATTTCCTCTATAGATGCTTCCCCATCGATTAACACCTTCCCTTATTTTTCTATTTATCACTATAAATATAAAAAAAACAAAATTTCAACCCTTTAAACACATCTAACAATGTCCCCATAATTACTAAATTTATAATAAACCAAGTAAATCTATAAGATTGACTTCAATTTGTTGTAAAATATATCAATTTTACAATCATGGTCTAGAATAAAATATTGTGCATACCTGTCCAATCATGTGAAAATTTGTTCATATACAGTTACTAAATCCAACTTCTTTTTCTTTAAACCATGAATTGATTTTACATATAACATAAAACAAGCACAAGAAATTATTCCTCAGGGAAAATATTCTTAAACACCATCCTGTCCATGGAATCAATCTAATATTTTTTCTTGGAGATTTTTATCCATGGAACACCACTTATCAACTTAAAATTCAAAATTATAAATTACATGAATTAAATTTTAATTTTGTTAGTAGCCCAAAACATTGAATATATTCTCTAGGTATTTAGTATGTCCTTCAGCTACTGATGGGTTTGAAGCTCTAGTAAATTTTATTGGGTATTGTTTCATTAAATTATCTACTATAGACATGTTTCACTATAGTGAACTTAGTTACTCTCTTGCATGGATACAAACATTTAAATCCCACATAAATTAAGTTAACATTTAAATAAATTAGTAATTTCCAACTACCATAATTATAGCTTAGTTATTCAAAAGGATATTATCCTCTTGATGCCTTTATACTTTATCCATCATGTTTACTCTATAGAAACCCATTATAAAATAGTCTTAGATTAGATAAAGTAACAAGGAAACACTAAAATATTATATCATGAAAATATAACCATAGATTTACTTTATTAATGGGTATTTCATAATAACATTATAATCTCTAATGTTATACAAACCCTTTATTTTATACCAACTTTGATAACTCATACCCAAATAAAACAATAATTATGAGTTTAAAAACCAGGAAATTAAATTTCTTACATTTCCAAAGACCTTTTAGGAATAGAGTTTTGGATACTTAAGAAAAATATAATACATTACAAACCAAAAATTAAAATTAAAAACATTCACTTTGTGTCTATTTTTTCTCATAAATCATGATTGTTTAGTTTAAAATTTCGTTCTAATCATGAATCATTTTCTTCATTCAAGATGAGTTTTAATAGTGGGAAGATAGACCATGATATATTTTTTTTATATCTTTAAACCCCAGGAAAAATATTTGAAAAATTTGGATGAGAATAAAAATATCATTAAGTTATAAAAAATAAAATAAATATATTATTTCATTTAACAATCATAAGAAAATAAGAAATTTTTCCTTTTTCATAAAAAACATTTATCTTGAATAAATCATTACTTTCTTATGAAAAAATACTTAATTTATAAAAAATTATTATAAATCATAGATTAAATTAATATAATGGTTAAAATCATAATCCTTGAGGTTTCTTTGAAATCATGAAAATCACTTGAAAACGTTTCCTTGAAAAACGTAGCTTTTAACCCTTGGATGTTTAGTAAACATTCCCATGTTCATAAACACATTTTCTTACCCCTTGAAATCAATTATTTTGTTTAAAATTAATATAAACCAATGAAATATCTTATAGGTATATTAGTACATTTTCATTGTAACATCCTAACATGAACCACCAAGTCCGATCCAGAGTGTCACATGTCCGCATGCTCGCCTCACCGTATGCAAGGGACTACAAAATAGTAGTTAGGTTCTAAGTCATATGGTGGGGAGACTATACCCTTTATATCAAGTCATATCAAAATAATAAATAAAAAACAATAAATATATATAACTAATAAGAGTAATCATGTGGATAAGATAATAGTATACATGTGATATAAATAAACAGGCTCCTAAAGTAGTAATCCAACCAAAGTAATTGGTGATGGTAAAATAAATAAATAATTGTGGGTCTGATGGTGTCCATCCTAGTGTACCATTAGCTCTCTACTTCTTAGTTTAGTAGTTTACCACAAGGCCCTTTCCCTTCACCATATACCTCATGAAATATACAAGTGAACCAAAATTTCCAAGTAGGGAGTTAGTACAAGACTCAGTGGGACACCACAAATTCATCCTTAACATGGTGTTCTCAAGTATAATATTTCATTGCTTAACAATTATCAATGTTCGACATGAATGAAAATACAATCCAAAACCAAGAATTCATATTCTAGCCTAGCTTCCATAGTCCCTGGTCTTACCTATATCGAATCCTAGTTGGAGAATATATAGTATGTATGCAAGGGGACAAAACCATCGTTAAAGTTGATGGCGTGTCACTCAGAATCTAGAATTCATCAAGTGAGTATCCTACTCAGAATCCATAGGGAATCAATTAATAATCAGAACCCTAAATCATTTAGTATAAATAACCTACTTTGAATCCCAAAGTCATTGAGTAATACTCGAAATCCACAAGGCATTGATAATCTTATGGCTACTCAGAATCCATAAGGAACAAAGTAGAGTCCATGTTACAAGGCTATCATTCTCTACCATCATCATCGTCACACACCGTGTGCACAACCCTAAAAAAGTAATCATACCCCGATGGTCACCTATCACATATGCAACAAAAAAAATCCTCCAAATTAAAAACATGACAAATAACAGAATGATACTAACTATAGGAAACATGCAAAGAAATATTGAATCATTATATATATATAATTTAAATCAAACAACATCAAGGAATCTAGATGTCTCAAAAATTCTCATATAATCAAAATCATATGATATCATTGGCTACATACAGACCCACATTCAATCATAAGTCAAACATGAATATCAATATAAAAACACAATAATCATACCATGAAAAAATGTGCAACAAGATACCAATAAGGTAAGGAACTTCCTATCTCATAGTTGTTGATTCCAATTGTAATGACTTGAAGTTTTTTAATGATAATTGCTTCCTAAAAATGTGATTTATATTATTTTACAAAAAAACTATACCTCATTAATAATAAAGTGAGTATATTTTAATGTGACAATCATGTTATGATCGTTATATGACCATTGGTAAATTATGATCATTGGTTAATATGATCGTTGGTCAATATGACCATTGGTAACTATACTCTTAACGTTATGATTATTGTTTATAAATATAAATTATAATGGTTAATTAATGAAGATATAATTGTCAATGGCCTCACATAGTAGATTCATTCCATACGAATCCCATTTTTTGGAACTTGTAAAGGATGTATCATCACTGGGATTCACTCCTGACCAATCCCAAGACCAGCTTTAACACATTAAGCTTGAACCAAATCACGTACGAGAGAAATTAAAGTTAGTGGAAATTACCACTAAATATATGTGCTCCGAGCCACCCAAAATTATATCACCATTACACACCTTACCCTTAGGTCATATGAAGATTTTATAAGGGGTTATGTGTCGAGGCTTCAGTTACTTAAAATGCAATCCCTTTGTTTTAATAAAATTTTTATTTCATAATTTCCATTCTAAGAATAGTTTTTATTAAAAATTGAGATAGAATTTGGTAAATTAACTTTTTTGAGTAAAATTGTTTCATTTTATATATATATAAATTATTATAATAAACTAAGTTTATATTAATATTTATTAGCATGAAATAGTATTATTAAAACACTCTTTTTTAAATTTAAATGATAAAATAATTTCATTTTTTTCAAGTGTCAAAAATTTCACCATGCAATTTCTTGTATGCTACTATTTTTAATAAATAAGTATTTTTATAGTTAAATGATAAATTTAAAATATTTAGAGAATTATTAGGATAAAATATATTTTATTTTTTGAAATAATAACATCAATATTAGGTTTGGATGAATTTAAGAAAATTTTATAAAATACTTATGTTTTTCATTGAATAATAAAAAAAGAGTTTTAATTTTTTTAATATGTTTAATGACATCATAATGATGTAATATGTAATATAAAATTATATTTGAATCTTTTGGATTAAAATAATGTAATAGGTTTTACAAGTGGCCAATACCATGGGAAAATACCATGGGAAATCCCTGGTTTTTCAAATACCAATACTAAGCTGTCTATAGAAATTAATTAAAAAAAACTCCCTGAATTTTGATATATATACCCACCCATTTATCCATTATATTTCATTACCAATTCATTATACACGAATCTATGATATTATTTTCTCTCAATGAGTCCTCCCAATGTGTCCTCAATCTATCAAGTTCCATATCTTTGAGTTTTCGGAGTCACTCTTCAATGTAAGGGAAATCCAAATTCTATGTTCCTTTAAAGTTATCATTTTTTGTGGTATGTATTTAAAGCTTAAAAATCATGTTCTTCTATAAATTTTATTCTATACCTTCAAGAAATTCTTAAAAACCTTTAGATATGGTTTCTTCGCCCCAAAGTGAGCTATTAAGTTCCACTTGAGATGATCAACCGCCTCTACAAAAGCCGCCGGAGGGACCTCCAAAGAAACACCAGCACTATCTCTCTAGACCACCAGAATAAATAGTTGCACACCCAGGAAGCACCTCTTCAAAACGCCTCCAGCCGAGCCACAAAAGGCCTCGCGGAAGGACACTTGAGGCTGAGGAAGAGAACCAGAGAGCTTCGGGATCCGCATAGAGATGAGACCAACAAACGAATCAGGATCGATGGATGGAGGAGCTGAGATCGCAGCCTGCACCTCACTGCCTAGAGGAGCAACGGTTGGGAGATTTTGAAATTCCATCACATGGGGTGCATTCAAAAGAGTGGAAGAAACATCCATTCATATTTTATTATTCTTTCATATTTGATTATAGATATTTGGTCCTTGTTCCATATCATGTGGGATGTAAAACCAATAAATATTCTTTTTATATCTTTTCCCCTTAAATAAATTTAAATAATATTTATCTTATTAGTTATTTACTTCTTAATGCATTATCACTTGAAACCTTTACATGATAATGCACTATTTTGATGCAGAAATGTCTCATTACTTTATTACTTGTTATACAAATAAATTAATCAAGTTAGAGTTTCATGAATTCCTGATAAGATAGATTATTATGAATTTTCAAATATGGAAGACTTTTTTGAGACATTACATTTCACTCTTAAGGAAAAATTCACAACCTTTTATTAAAATTCTTCACAAAAGAAGAAATACATGTCAAAGGAATTAAGAAAATTTGAAATACCAACCTTCTTTTTTTAGATCTATTGCTCAAAAAATTATATTTTAGTGATGGATCACATGTACCAAGCGTGTCTAGGATTCCCAAAGTAGTATAATATGTTTTTTGGGTCTTCTTTTCATCCATTGAAACACAAAAAATTGTATTTTGAGTGTCATGTCGATCAATATAATTTTATGGTGTTGTTTCAGGAGGTTTAATATTAATTTTAAGTGTTTACTACTCATTTTCCTTTATAACCATGAATTTTCATTTGAATTTTTAAAAGTTTACTTTTATATAGGTTTCAATATCTTTATATAGCTCTTACATTTTTCTACATTCATATGAATTAATGCATTATAACATCTCAATCTGATTCCATGTGTTAGAATCCTTTAATAATATTTTTATTAGAGAAAAAATTATTTTCCAACATATCCCATGTACTTTAGGTTTTTATGATATCAAATACCATTCATATATTTTTGAGGTTTTTAATTTTAAGCATGTTCATTAGGTTTTATCATGAATTTAAGTATTTTTTCTATTAAAACCACTAAGTGTATAATTTTTTAAATTTTGGATAAAACCATCCTCAGTAGAAAATTTAGCTATGCAAGTCATTTGTACGCATGGTGAATTAGCTGCATCGAGTAATAGACTATGTCAATCAACTACATGAAGGAATCACCTATTTGGATCAACCAAAATGATTAATCAGTTACTTCAATCAACTATATGAAGAAATCACCTATGTGAATTGGCTATGTTATAGAAACAACTATGTAGATATTGCCTATGTTGATGAATCAAATAAATGAGAAATAAACTATTTAGATCAATCAGATATGTATATTGGTTACATGGATCAATCCACTATATTATTTGGATGTGTGTTTAAAAAATATAAGTGGATCCAAATGGATACTTGATTCATTTTCATATATAAAAATTGGCTACGTGAGTAAGAAGGCAACATGGAGAAAATCAGCTACATGAGGAAGGTTGGCACAAATTCGAATAAATGGATAATTTCCTTATACAATGAATAGATATGTGGATCAATTTAGATACATGAATTCAAATATTTTTAATTCTTTTATGTGGTTATTTTTAATAATCTAGGTTGTTCTGAAACTTGGTATTTATTAATGTTGGTGTACTTTTAGTGAGTTTAAAAAATACCAGGCATTCATTGGATGGTGTAATACCTCTTTATGGTAAAAATTATTATAGTAATTTTCAAGTTCCAATAATAGAAGAATTTACAAGGACAATTTAATGGTTATTATTATTTCAAAAATATTCCAAGAAAAGGACATGGCAAATTTAAATAGTAAAGAATAGATTTTATGGAATTTGTGCTACGAAAATAAAATATAAGTGTTACATGCTTTTCATAGTAACTGAAAAATTTGAAAAAGTGAATATACAGAATAATTTACTCCATCATTGATGAACTCTCTTTTGAATCACTATGTGCACGTATCCATTTTTATGCAAAAATTAATAATAAGACATGAATCTGTAGTTGTGATACCAATATCATCATTGTTGTACTTAGAAGATTATCTTAGAGATGCTACTTGTTATTAAAATATTGGTTTCTCCCAAATTTACCCTACCGATAAAAGTAGTCGTTGATGTACAATTAGGGATTGAATCCATAGGGACTGAGGAAGAAACCTTGAAACACTAAGATTGGATGTGGGATTGGATATGAAGTGGCCATCTTTGGGATTGATTTTGTTTGAAAAAATAATAATTTAATTTAATGAACAATTAAAAAAACAAATTTACTTGATCTAAAATAATTATTTATAATGAGTCGATCCTAGGTTATTTCTAGGGCTTTATTGGATGTATTTGTTTTTCTTTGGATTTTCTGTTCATCGGTTCAAGAGGTATCCATTAAATGAAATAATTCCTCAATATCATTTTCTGATTTAATCCATAAAGAATTTCAAGGATAATAACCAATTCACTTAGAGGATCACATAAATGAGAAATCCAAGTAATTGGATTGTACTAGCACTCAAAATGTGTTGTCTTTATAGTCAGTGAAGACAAATAAGAAGATAAATCAATAAAAAGAACTCTTAAAATGAAGAACAAATTTAAGAGTTTAAGAACATCAAATAACATTCAATCCAGCCCATGCAACTCTCTATGATCAAACCATAAAAGGTTAGCCCTCCATTGATTCAATTATATCAATGGAAGTGGGTAGTATACTTAAAGAAGTGGGATTGATGGAGAAAAACATTAAAAAATGAACAGTCCACAATTGTGTGGTGAATTAAAAAATGAAGGTGTAAATGAATTCACACCTTTATTCAATGGTATCAATGTGTATAAAATTAAAACAGAAAGTGAAGAATAATAATGAATTTTATTAATAAAAAAATATTATAGAAAAACTTACATAGGTAAAATTGACAATATGATTACAAAATGAAAGTAGGAAATAACAATTGAATGAAATATTTGCATTGAAAGAAAGATTTTCATTGAAACAAAGATTTTCATTGAAAGAAAACATGGATTGAAAGAAAAATATTTGATGATAATTAAATTCATCACTAGCTCCGTATATAGGCATATTATGATCCTTAGAGACACCCTACAACAATAAATTCCATCTCTATTAATTAATAGAGTCAAAAGGAGGGTGAGAAAATCAAGGGAATTGGACATTTATATGTTGACTCAGAAAATTATGTAGATTCATCCTCCTTTTGGACATTCGAATTTGACAATAAATATGGTATAATAATCAGGGTTTTTATATGACAATTATCCTCTTCAAGGGGTCCTCTATCATCTTTAAAAATTTCAGGTCATTTGGTACATTCGTTTGGATGTTATGATCTAAATGGTGGGATGACTTTATGGGCATTCCGATTGGGCCCACAATTTAAATATTAATTTAGGATCCCTTTATCTTTATGTAAAATTTAGAAATAGCCCCGTCCAAAGTTCAAAAAAATGATCCCCTTATATTTATCTTTTTTAATTAAAAATTTGAGCTTCATTGGGCTTGGTTTATGGGCCCCACTTTTGTTTAATGTGCCTTAGGCCTATTATGCTTTCTTCCAAAAAGTTTTTCGTTCATTCCCAAAAAAAATCCATCATTCCTTGGGATTCATCCATCGATCCTAAAAGATAAAATTTTACAAAATAAGTGATAAATCACATCCCAAAATATCAAATTCAAAAAATGAATATAATGTTCTCCCCAAATAGATAAATTATTGGGCCCAAATTTTCATTTTAAACATGAATTGCATTTAAGATGAGAAATGAAGTTCAATTTATATAATGCACTAAAAATTATGTTTATGGACTTTGGAAAACATACATATTAAGATATGACCAATGAGTATTATCCCCTTTCAGTGGCTAATCACACCCCAACTTGAGTTTTTCTAGTCAGGAGAAAAAATTATCTCAAAGATATGAGATTGAACTCCATTTTTCAAAAACATTTTAAAAAATATTTCTCATAAAAACATCATTCCAAAAAATCATGAAACCATTAAAAAATATTTCACACAAGATAGGTCCACTAGAATATCCCAAGACCAAGCCAATTCCTTTGTTAAAATTCATCATCACATTTCATCCAATTGTAATTAAGCATGATGACGTGTTGTACATCACAAAAGAGATGGGGCCCATTTTGTTGTTCAAGGGGAAAAAATGGAAGCGCTAGGTGGGAATCACATTAAACCTTAAGATGAGTATCCATTTTTTTGATTTTTTTGGGGTTTTTTTGTTTTTATAACCACATTAGATATGAAAAGACTAAATCTAGGAAAGACAACTATGGGTTCACGATCCCCAAGTGTCGGAAGCCACACATATTGTCAATTTTATGATCTATAATAGAGATATAAATCCTAACTCTGGGAAAGACAACTATGGAGTCACTATCCTAGAGTGTCGGACACCATGCATTTGGAAAAAACATTTCTCTATGTGGTCATTACATTTTTTTCAATTTTATTTATTTATTTTGGATACTCAAATTAAAATAAAACTGGCCTTGAACCCTATGCTATGATGAAAGGGACCCAAGAACTCAAATTTACACCCATGATCAAATAGACATGCATTGTGACATTTTTATTAAGAGGATGAAAATGTAATCTTTGAAAAATCACATCAGACAACCGCACTTTCCAAAAAATATGATCATGAACATAAACATGCATTCATGTCATAGTGAAGGCATCCAAAATCATTTGAAAATAAATTTCCATGTCTCAAAATATGCATTAATGCATTAAAGGATGATGAATTAATTTTTTTAATTTAACTTTTTATCATAAAATCCCAATTTTACCATTTTTTTATAATCTCAAAATTTCACTCCCACTAACTTAGAATGAAACTACCCTCAGTTTGGAAAGAGAAGAGAAGAGTGAGATTATAATTGGGAATAAAGAGTGGAGATGTGATTTGAAATTAAATAACTGAATAAAACCACTTGGTTTTCAGTTTATGACCCATCAAAAATAAATTGATCAATTTGGAATAAAATAACATGTAGACTCCTTGGGGGGATTGGAGGATGGGTTTGACCTCTAGGTGGCATGATATTTATTTTCAAAAACTAAAATTAATGCACACCTAAATAATAAAAACAAGAGAAATTATATCACATTGGAAAACCCAAGGGGTTCCCTTGAAAAGAAAACACAAAAACACACAAAATAAAAAAAATGAAAAAGTCGGGTTGGCTCCCGAAAAGCACTTAATTTAAAGTAGTTAACTTGACCTGGACCCCCCCAAATTATCCAATTCCAACTTTAAACATTTTAATGACCCCATTTTCTCCTCTTCAACAAGATTAATATTAATTATATTTTTAGAATTTGTGTGATGTGAAATCCTTTGTTCTACAATGAGTGGGGAAATCCATGTAATATCATAAAATGGTTGATTCAGTTGAATTTCTAGTCATTCCTAAGACATCAATGACCATTACAACATTATTAGTTTGATGAAAATAATGAACTACAGCTTCAAGGTCTTTATTATCACCTATGATGGTATTCTTTATTTGGTAAGGAAGGAAAATAGTTTTTGAGCTTGGGTTGATTGAAATTTCATAAAGGAGATTGAAAAATTTAGTCAAAATCAAATTCTTCTCCAAAAAATTTAGAAATAATTGGTTCATTTTGGATGTATGATTAATCTAAAAAATTACCCATTTTAGTATTAGGAATGGTTATAGACTCAATGTTTATGATTTCTCCCAATGGTTCAATGATTGGTGCTTTTGAAAATTTCTCAATGGAGTTATATTCGGGAAACTCTATCCTTGATGTGAAATTTTCCTCTTTTGAGTGCAAACAATCAATTTAATCATGATTTAAAGACTCTTTATCATTTTCTTCATCTTCTTCAGTTATCCCATATCCAAATGTTAGTTCTTTTTTAAATTCATTAGTGGTTTTTGGGATAAAATATTCTTCTATCAGTGATGAGGAAAGGATATCCTGAGTGGGAATGAGTTCCTCAAAATTATCAATGCTTTGTATTTCTAATCTCAGTGATGAAACTTCTGAATTAATTTTAACCGTTTTTTCAACACAATTGTTCAATAATTTTCTCAAGATTAGGATTGATAGATGTTTGGATATCATGGAATTCCCTAATATCTATCTTTTCAAACATTCTTGATAGGGCAGGGAATTGATCTTTTAAACATTCATTATCACAATGATTGTTCATGTTATCAGGTGTGGGGTATTCATTCAAAGGTTGATCAAAGTAAAAAAAAATATTGGTGATTCCCAATGTGGATTTCTTAATTTATTCCATCCTGAGTTTGTGATGGGATATTGTTGATTATACTCTATTAGATGTATTTGGAAATTTGGAATCATTATTTTTAGTATCCAAAATAATAGAAAGGGGAAAAGTGAATATAAATGGGGATGAGAAAAGAGAAATGGGGGAGAATAGAAAGTTGTTATAAGGTGACATACATGGTCCCCAAAAACAGCGCCAATTTTTTTTTGTGCCCAAATGTACCCTACTGGTAAAAGCAGTCATTGATGTACCAGTAGGAATCAAAACCACAGGGACCGAAGAAGAAACCTTGAGACACTAATATTGGATGTGGGATTGGATATGAAGTGGCCATATTTGGGGTTGATTTTGATTCAAAAAATAATTATTTAATATAGAGAACAATTAAAAAACAAAAATTTACTTGATCTCAAACAATTAATTAAGATGAGTCAATCCTAGGTTGTCTCTTGGGCTTGACTGGATGTATTTTTTTGTCTTTGGATTTTCTGTTCATCATTTCAAGAGGTATCCATTAAATGAAATAATTCCTCAATATCATTCTATGATTTAATCCATACACAATTTAAAGTCTAATCACCAATTCACTTATAATATCACTTAAATGAGCACTCAAATTAATTGGATCCTACTAGCACTAAAAATGAGTTGTTGTTTAAGTCGGTGAAAACAAAAAAGAAGATAAATCAATGAAAGGAAGTCATAAAATGAAGAAAAAATTAAAAGTTTAAGAACATAAAATAATATTCAATCCAGCCCATAAAACACCCTAGGTTCAAACCATAAAATTTTAGCCCTCCATTGATGCTATTATATCAATGTAAATGGGTTGTTTACTTAAATAGGCGTGATTGATGAAGAAAAACATTGAAAAATGAACAGTCCACCATTGTGTGATGAATTCACAAATGATGGGGTAAATAAGTTCACAACTTTATTCAACGGTATCAATGTTTGAAAAAAATAAAAAGAAAAGGTGAATAAGAAGAATTAATTTTATTGAGAAACAAAAATTATATAAAAACATACCTAGGAAAAATTGACAATGTGATTACAAAATTAAAGAAGGAAATTACCATTGAAAGAAAGATTCAAATTGAAAAAAATGTGGATTGAATGAAAAATATTAGATGATAATTTTATTCACAACTAGATCCTTATATAGTCATATTATGATCCTTAGAAACACCCTCCCACAATCAATTCCATCCTTATTAATTTAGAGAGTCAAAAGGAGGGTGATAAAATCAAGGGAATTGGACGTTTTAAAGTTGACCGGGAAAATTGTCTGGATTCATTATTCTTTTGAACGTCTAAATTTTCCATTAGAGATGGCAGAATCATCTAGGTTCATAATAAAAATATATTCTTCAAGGTGTCCTATATCATCTTTAAAAATTTCAGGTTATTTGGTTCAACCATTTTTAAGTTATGATCGAAATTGTTGGATGACTTTATGGGCATTCAGATTGGGCCCACCATTTAAATATTAACTTCAAATCCATCTGTCTTCATGAAAACTTTATAATTATCTCTGTATGTAGTTGAATAAAATTATACCCATATTTTTATCTTTGTTAAGTAAAAATTTGAGCTTCATTGGGCTTGGTATTTGGGACCCAATTTTTTTTATGGGCCTTAAGCCCATTATGCTTTCTCCAGAAATGTTCTGCATTCATCCCCAAAAAACTAAATCTTTCCTTAGGAATCATCCATCGATCCTAAAAGAAACAATTTTCCAAAAAAAGTGGTCAATCAATATCCCAAAATATCAAATTCAAAAAATGAAAATAATGTTCTCCATATATAGATGAATAATTGGGCCAAAATTTTCATTTTAAACATGAATTGATTTAATGATGAGAAATGAAGTTCAATTTATATAATGCATTAAAAATGATGTTTATGGACTTTGTAACAAATAAAAATTAAGATATTAAAAATTAATATTATCCCCTTTCAGTGGATAATCACATATCTATGGGAATGTTCTTATCTTGTTTCATTTTATTCTTACAACTGGGATATTAATTTTTAAAATATCTTTTTATATCTTTTTTGTTTAAAGGATTAACAAAAAAGAACCTTGAAGGTTTTTTTGTAGAAAATATATAAATACTGGTTGAAAATTCTTATGTTATTTTACTAAGTGTTGATTATTTACACGAAATCATGAAATACTTGAGAAAGTGACTGGTAGTATCCCAAAAAAATGATTGGTGTAATAACAATATCCAAGATCACTGAGTTGAGCATTGGTGGGGTAGAATATGATATTTGAGTTCCCCAAACCACTATAAATATTTTTGTCTAATAATATTTAATTAATCTTTCATTTCATCTATTTACATGTTTTAAGAAAATATCATAAGCCTATAATAACATCAAAGAGTGCAGTCTTCTAATTGAATAAAATATCAAGAACTTAATTTATACCATATTGATTCTTTGTGAAGTCTATCTCTGACAACAATTGGTATTATAGGTAGTGAATTTCATGTTCTAATCTATCAAAGTATTAAGTTTAAATATCATACTTGAAATGGTGGGTATGATAGAAAATAGATAAGGTATGTTAATGGTTTGGGATTTATATTTTAATGGTGATAATTATGGCTTCTGGATAGAAATTTTTTTAATTTATTTAAGGAACATTGGTCTCAAATTTTATCTTAAATCCATGAAGCCTAATGAAATTACACAAAATCAATCATAGACACAGGATAATACAACCAAAGATAGATATGATCGAAACTCTAAATCCATGAATGGTATAATCTTCAGATTATGTATATATAAGTTCAACTAAGTTTCACAAAGTAATATTGCTTATTATATATGGAATTCCATATTAGTTGATTATAAATGAATAAAGATTATAAGAGATATCAGATATAATGCTTCAAATATTAAGTTTGAAACTTTTATAATGATGGAAGGAGAAAGAATCACCTAGTTAAATGGAATACTTATTGAGATAAAAAATAATGTTGGTACTTTAAAAACACCCTTTTTCGAACAAGATGAATCTTGGAATATTCTAAGAATTCTACAATATAAGTGGAGTGGAATCCCAACTACCATTAAGAAATCTACAGTGTTTTAAATTTTTAAAATAAAATATCTCATTATAACTCTTATGATATTTGATTTAGAGGTGAAAGATGAATTAAGATAGAATAGATTAGTTAAGAAAGATAATACTACTTTGAAAGTTTTGATTCCAAAGGATGAAAATAAATGTAAATAAGTTCAAATGGTTGATTCATCTAACAAATATAATTCAAACAGTTTTTCTTTAGATAGTGAGATACCTCACTTTTCAAGAAAGTTCAAGTAATTTTATAACAAGAGAATATTATTCAAGAAATTCTTCAATAAAAAAAATTAATGGATACTCTAAGTAATGTGTTATGAATGCAAAAATATTAGACATATCAAACCAGATTTTCCACATATAAAATAAAATAATAAGGTAAAGAATAAATATTTCAAGAATGTTGGATATAATAATAAAGCTAATAAATCCATGAAATCCACATCAAGTTCTTATTTAGATTCCAATGATGATACATATTTAAATTCATATGCTAAAATCTCTAATAAGAAGGATAACTTGTGCTTTAAATCACATTTTAATGAGGTACTATCATATTATTCTTATTTTCATGAATCTGAATTTGAAAGTTAATTTTTTTAATATAGAATTAAATTAATATTGTAACATGTCAGAAACTCAATATAAAGTATTTAAAAAGGAAAATAAATCTTTAAAAAATTCCATTGATATTATTTTAATGAAAAAATGACTAAGATAAACAAATTTATGATTTAAAAATCAAGATGGAAAATTATGATATGTCCTGTGATGAGAATGATAATAAAATTAAAATCTTGAAAAAATATTTTCAAAAAATCAAATAGGCTGTAATTGTTTCGAAAAATGTGAAAATTACTAGAATCAAATTCTTTGGAATAATACAGTTTAGGAAAAAAATCCGATATTGATAGCCGACATAAAAAACCTAAGATTTATAAAAATTATTTTATACATAATTATAAGAAAAAAAATCACTCTAAAGTTAATTATTTTTGTTGTGAATAATTATGGAACTATGCCAATAATTTTAGTTTGATAAATCGCTAATTTTGTGGATTTGATTTTTTTAAATGTTTTTCTAGATTAAGTACTGGATTTTCAGTACACAGAAGATGTATTTGGATACTGAAATATCTATTTTCTATCATTGATAAACCCAAGATAATATTGGTAATAAAACATTTTCTTATTTTATTTATTTTTTTGTAAGAAAATTTTTCAAATATAATTAATAAAAATGGTATATGAACAGTGTATTTTCATGACATAGGTGGGGATATTTTTTAAATTTCCACCCCTTATCAAAATTATATGGAGTCCATATTACATTTGGTGATAATTCTAAAGTCAAAATCATGGAATTTTGTTTAGTTTGAAATCCAAAAAATTTCCACACTAACAAATCTCTCTATGTGGAAGGATATAAGAAAAATTTCTTTAGTGTTTCACAACTTTGTGAAGAGGATATTTTTTAAAAAATTTATAATAATTACTTTCCCTTTTAAATATAAAATCCATAAATTTAATTCACCCAAAATGGAGAATATATCTTCACTAGATCTTAATTATTTGAGTATGAAAATATAAACGATTTAAATAATGAAATAAATTAATCTTATATTTTTCCTAGAAGTTTGGGGGATTGTAATGTTTATTCATTGAGAAAATTTTCTACAAGAAATTTAGTTTCTAATATACCTCAACTCAAATTGAATAAAAAGAAAATATGTGATGCATTCCATATATGAAATCAACACAAGTAATATTTTAAACTAATTAAAGCGATTACTACACTATTCCCCTAGAACTTATTAATATGGATTTGTTTATTCCATATTGAACTACAAGTCTAAGTGGAAAATACATTGTTTATGTGTTAGTGGATGATTTTTCTATATTTACTTGGGTTTTATTTTTAAGCATTAAAAGTTAAACTTATTCACTTTTCTTATAATTTTCTATTATTTGGTTTAAAAAGAGAAATATTCCAACATTATTTATCTGAGAATTAACCATGTAAGAGAATTTTAATAACACGAGTTCAATTCATATTATTATAAAAATGGTATCAATTTTTTTTCTTCCCTAGGATAACATAATAGAATAATGTTATTGAGAGTAGAAAAAATAATTTGAAATAAAGTACAAGAAAAATATTATTTAAATATAACATTCCTTCTCATTTTTGGGATTAATCTATAATATATCATATCATGTCATAAAAAATTCTAATAAAACATATTTTGAAGAAAAAACATTATGAGAAAAGTAATATTAGGAAACAAATAGTTGTTTACTTCACGGTTTTTTTGATGAATGTTTTATATTCTAAACACCAAGTATAATCTTGGTAAATTTGATCCAAAAGATAATAATGGAATATTTAGTTGATATTATACTACTTACAAAGAATATAGTGTTATGAATAAAAGTTCAAAGATTATTAAATAATAAAATCATGTGAAATTTCATGAAAGTTTTCATTTTGATCCCAAAATGACTGAAGTTGACGAGCTGTGTAATTACTTTAAAAATATAACACTTGGACCTATTTTTGAAATTAAAAATGATGATTTTTTTGAACTTGATTTTACTAAACCAAATCCTGAGAGGATAGATGCCGATGAACCAAAAATTATGCTACCACGATAACTAAGAACCCTTAATAACCATCCCTTGATAACTATTATATGATGTTTATTTGAGTGGATTAGGACTAGGAGTGTTGTAAACCTGATATATTTTTCTACCTTTTTATCTCAACTATAACCTATGTCTATAGAGAAATCTGGAGTTGATGAGTGTTTGGTTTCAAAAATGAAAGAATAATTAAACCAACTCAAGAGGAACAAGGTATGTGAATTATTTTATGAACCCTATGACTATCCTGTTCTAAGAACAAAATGGGGTTTTAGGAATAAACATTATGATCATGGTGTGATCAAATTGAATAAGGTTAGACTAGTTTATAAAGTTTATAATCAATAGGAATTTATAGATTATGAAGATAATTTTTAACTTGTAGCTAGATTAGAATCCATTAGGATTATATTATCCCATACATCAAATATGATTGTAAAATTATATCATATGGATGAAAAATATATTTTTTAAAATGTTTTTATTACAGAGGACTTTTATGTAGAACAACCTCCTTGTTTTGAAAGTCTTAATTTTCTAAATTCAATTTTTAAAATTACTAAATCACTTTATGGACTTAAATAAGCACCTATATATTGGAATACTTTTTTAGGTTATTTTATTATATCAAATGGTTTTTGGTGGGAGGGGACAACCCTTATCTTTTTAATAAATCTATATCTTTACATATTTTTATAGTTTAGATATATGACTATGATTTTTTTTGGTTCAATAAATAAATACTTGGGTAATGAATTTTCAAAAATCCTGCAAAATTAATTTGAAATGAACATGATGGTTGAGTTAAATTGTTTTCTAGGTTTTTAGATTTATCCAAAAGTCATAGTAAATATGCTAAATCAAAGAAAATACATACTTTACTTACTTAAAAGGGTTGTACTTGAAAATGGTAAAGTATACGAAACTTCTATGAGTTAAAATTAAATTCACGAATTGGATGAAACTAGAAAACTAGTTGAAAACAAGTTATAAAAAGGAATAACTAATAGTCTATTGTATTTTAATACTACTATACTAGACATTATTTTTGTAGTATGATTATGTGCTAAATTTCAGGATAATCTGAAATAATCTGATTTGAAGGTTTCCAAAATGAATTTTAATGTATTTTAAAAGAAAAATTTATCTTTTCTTTATTCTTCCAAAAACTTATGATTTTTATTTTACATTATTTTTGGATTTTTAATTTGGGGGTTTTAGACTATATAGGAAGACCAGCTCAAAATGTTTTCATTTTCTAGGTAGATACTTAGTATCCTAGTCTAGTAAGAAACAACACTTTTTTGCATTATCTACTACTGATGCAGAATATATAGCTACCAGTTGTCGTTGTACATAATTTTTTTGGATGAGACACACCTTAATGGATTTTAGATTCAATTTTATTAATGTATCAATTAAATGTGATAACCCAACTTCTATTAACATTTCTAATAATTTGATAAATCATTCAAGAATAAATCATATAAAATTAAGACATCATTTATTGAGGGATCATGATAAAAAAGGTGCTATTACCATTGATTTTATCTTTACTAAGAATTAGTTAGTCGATATATTTAATATACCACTTACATGTGATGATTTTTATTTTATTAAAATATAATTTGGTTTATTTTAAAGTAAATTAAATTGATGTTATCTTATTTTATTTTATATTTTGGATTCTTTTATTAATTTATTGTGTTTATGCTTTATGAAATGTAAGTTATTATATTTTATTACATTATTTAAATATTATGGTTTTATAAAATAAAATCCATTCTTTTGTTTTATCTTTTTTTTCTATTTTTTAGTCATAATCAACCAAAAACCAAATTAGGCATGTATGACTTTTGGAAATCAAGTACATGAATTAAAACTAAATCAGGACTTGACCATTTCTACTTTTGTATATGTTTCATTGTTCAAAATCCGAACCATCACCCCTATCCTCTCAATATTATATCAACCTCCAATCATCCTATATTCCAAGGGAAAATAAAATTGTCGTGATGGTGGAAGCTCCAATTCATCCTAGAAAGAAAAAGGAAGTTGTACGGTGTGCTAAGTTCTTTATGGAAAGTCCATTGATATGGATAGAAAGAAATATACCAAGATGAAACTAAATAAGGTCCTTCAATTTCAAGGTTAAAAATTTCTTCTGGATAAAAAGAAATATATTTTAATTTTTAAAGAAGAGGTGAATGGGATTATAAGGAATACTGAGTTCTAGTTTGGTAAAATAGAGGATAGTCTCTCCTCGATTATAAATGGGAAAGATGTGATGGTTTTATAAATGGAGTTGGATTGAAAATTTCATTATCTTATTGACAGGGAGTTAAAATTTAGTTAAATTTGGAGAATGTATTTTTTTAGGATTTTTATTTCATATATATCCTGATCCACAATCAAAATTTGAATCTTCTAATGTACATGATATTTTTCATGCATCAACGTTATAAAGGGAAAGGTAAATTGAATTGTTACACTTATGGTAGGATCATATACCTAGTTTTGAAGAAGAAATTTGTGGATATAAATGCAGTAGATTTTGTGAAATTCCATAAGAGTAAAAATATATCTACAGTTCTCTTGAAAAGTATTATCTATTATTAAGTCCCAAATTCAAGTTCTTTGAGACCTATTGGTCAAGAATGTGTGGCTCCAGGGGAGTCACCACAAACTTCACCACCAAGGGAGGCAACACCTACTAAAATGGTGTATACTAGGGAGGTATAAGAGGAAATGGTTGTCAAGTAGAGCCCTAGCTAGAAGAAGGTAGTACTGTATTAGAATTAGTAATTAAAAGCTAAGTAGATGAAGTTACTAAATCTGTTGATGTTCATGTGAATCCAGTTTTTGAGAAAACTATTGTACTTCTTAAGGAAAGGCCAATAGAGACTATGCATGTTGTTTTAGATGCTGAAGGAAGATTGGAGGCCAAGGTAGATCATGAAAAGGTTGATGAAATTCTTCTCAGATCACCTATTTGTGGATATAGAGATGACAATATGGGTATGTAGACTGCTGAACATTCTCATACACCACCTAACCTATCACTACCTCTTATTGTGTACTAAGATGCACCCTTTCCAAGTAAGAGACCATATTGTAAACAAATGAAATATTTTTCCTCTACTCTTTTGACTGAGTTTAATAATATTATATATGATTAGGTTGAGCTGAAGTAAGAGTTATTATATTCCAAATTTGAGATAAATAAACTTAAGGAGAATTTTTTTTATTTAAAAATCCAATATTAATAAATTTATTGGGTTAATGGAAACCCAAATCGAGATGATTAAGAACCATCATGTGAAGAAAGTTTCCTCTGAAGTAAGAGAAAAAAAATCATACGCAATTGAAATTATAATTATGTGATTTGAAATATGTGTGTGATACCAAGTCTAAGTTAAATGAACTTAGTAATATTGTTGAATCTAATGGATTCATGATCCAAAATATTCCATTAAGATAACTTTACTTTCCTCAGAATGCAATGGATAAAGTTAAATGTTTCAATACTTAAATGAAAGAAATCCTACACACTTTAAAAAGTGTTGTCATAATATATTATGATTTTTTTATAAATTTCATCTCTCTACCTTATCACCCTTAGTGGTTCTTGATTTTATGAGTGGAGTTCATCAGCTAATTTTAGAATGGAATTATGTATCTTCTAATATTGAAAACCTTCTGTTTCATTTTGATCACACCAATTCTTTTACAAGAGTTCTAGAGTGAGGTGGATACTGAATTCCAAAATACCATAGATGATTTCAAGAAGATTGATATTAGAACATACATGTTCTTAAATGAAACAATTATCTATCTTGAAGGTTCTGATGAGAAGATGATATAAATTATTAAATTTTTTTATATGTTGAAGGAACGGTTTCTAGGTCACTTGATCCTATATCCATAAATCATCAAAAGATAATATACTTATTGGTGAAGGTTAATGAAAAAGTGTAATGATTATACTATAATGAGGATTACATTTCCTATGATTCTTTTGAAGCTCCATCTGTTTCAGTTTCTATAGGTACTAGGAAATATCTTTTTATTTAAAATCCTTTCATGTTTACTCATTTTGTTCCTTCAGCTACTGCACCTACCCCTATTGTACTTATTTCAATTTCACCCCATCATATTGCTGTTGGTTTTTGTGTTCCTATTTCTAAACCTTCTTCAAGTGTTGTTTAAAAATCTTTTCAATTTTTATTAGAACACACACACACACACACATATATATATATATTATAAATTAAAGTGAAATATATGAATGTGAGGCTTATCAATGTGGGAGTCTGTATTGACCGAGTTCTAAAGAATCTATATATAGATATTACTTCTACTTTATATACTCCATAGCTTTCTCCCTTTGTTCAAAATTCTCATAGATTCTTATACATATATATTTAATCCTTCAATGTAGTTATGAATAATGGATATGTCTTGGTTTCATAGATTTAAAAACAAATATCCAATGTTATCCTAGAGTTTTTCATGTTTGAAATCATAAAAAGGATATACAAGTATGTAGATGACATATGACTTATTATAGGTAGAATATATCTTATCCTAGATCAACACGATACCTTTGAAGGAACCATATAGAAATTAGAATATGTTTTTTATGCTTTCAGGATCTATTATAAATATAAATATAAAATAGGATGCTACAATTTTTTTTGGAAAGTGAATTAATGCCACTAATTAATTAGACTCTCTAAAGAAGTTAAATTTTTCTAATGGTGGAACAGATGATTTCAATATTTCCTTATACAATCATGAAGATGTTCTTAGCACACCCACTCAAGATCCCAAAGACATGTCAGCTATTAGATCTAACACTAGTTCTACTATAGAGATAGAGAAATCAGCGATGCCTACTGTGATGGAACTTACAACCTCCTCTATAACCTCTCCTAATTTAAGGATAGCTATACCCAATAATCATTCACAGTTTGACCCTATCTATAATCTTGGGTCTTCTGCCTAGTTTTTTGTGCTTGTATACTGTCAGTGTTGAGCGGAAATATTTTTTATACAGGTTAATATTCAAGGAAACCACTTTTTATTCATTTATTATGTGTTTCTTAGTGATCATTTTCATTTAATGTTTTTAATATCTATTTTTATTATTTAATATCATTCTTATCATAATTCTGGATTTTGTTTTAGGATTACACTTAAATAATTCATTACTCTATGTGATAAATTAAGTGTGATTTTCCTTTCTATTTCCATTCCTTTAAATGAAACCAAGGGGGGAGAGTTTTCCCAAAGTATAATAAAAAGGGTAATATGTTTTACTAGGTGGGAGATGTCCTCAAAATATGAGTAAATGTATCATTAAGGAGAATAATAAATTCTTAAAAAAAATTTCAGGTAGTATATATATATATATTACATAGTTTTCTAAAAACTCCATTATAATCCTTTTTAAAACCTTTTATTAAATGTTTCATGGGTTTTGTGATCATAAAAAGTGGGGATATTTTTAGAGTACTAATATTTTCCAACATATCCCATGTAATTTTAGTTTTGGTGATCTCAAATACCCTTTATATGTTATTGATGTTTTTTATTTTAAGTGTGTTCTTCAGTTTTTATCATGATTTTAAGTCTTTTTTATTTTAAAACAACTAAGTCTATATTTTTGTAAATTTTGTCTAATACTTTTCTTAGTATGTAAATTTGGATATTTTAGGCATTTGTATATATAGTAAATTAGTTACATTGAGTAATCAGGTACATTATTTTCTCATGTGAAGTAATCACCTACATGAATTAGCTATGAATTGTAATTGGTTATGGAAATTAACTATATAAAGGAATAACCTATGTGAATTAGCAATTTCATATAAATTTCTACCTAGAAATAATATACATCGATGAATTTGACTTGTAAGAAACCAACTATGTAAATAAATCAGCTATGTAAATTTGTTACATGAAGTTATCAACTATTTAATTTGGATACATGGTAAAAATTTCCATGTGCGTCCAAATGGATTTATGATTCATTCACATACATCGAAATTTGTTACATAAGCAAGAAGGATTTGTGAGGTAAATTAGTTACATGAATAAGGCCTACAAAAGTTCATCTTTGTGGCTAATTTACATACATGAACAAAGACTATGTGGATCAATTCAGTTACCTAAATTCAAATACGTATAATTTGACTTTTTGGTGATCTACAATTGACTAAGTCATTCTAAAACCTAGTATTTATTATTATTGGGGTAATTTTAGTGAGTTTTAATACCATTGTTCATTCTTTAAATATCGATTTAATTCTTTATGGTAATAATTATTATAATAAGTTGAAAGTACCAAAAATATAAGAGAGTATAAGGATAATTTAATGGCTATTATTGTTATTGAGGTATTTATAAAAAAAATGTTGTAAATTTAAATTCTCAGATTTTATGGAATGTGTTTTGTGAAGGTAAAAGAAAAGTGTTTCATTCATTCAGTAGTAACTGAGAATTGTGGAAAAGATTATATATATAATTTTTTACTCTATCATTGAAAGAACTATCTTTTAAAACTCTAAGTTCATTGATATATGTTTTACATAAAAAGAAAGAAAATGACTCAACTTTATAGCTACACTTCCAAGATCATCTTTGATGTTCTTATAAGACTCTCCTTGAGATTCTCTTTTTTCTTATCATCTCTTCTAGTGATTATTCTCTTCTATCATTTTTATCTTACGAATTTGAACTTCACATGTAAACTCTCTATTTATCTCTTTCATTGTAAAGGTTCCTAGAAAATGAACAATGAAGGATATTATTTGTAAAGCCTTGATGGATCCAAATTGAGATTTTCTATTCTATTATACCTAGTGTTGAATGTTTTAAATTAGTCATACTAGTATTCCTCCGAAAAAGTAATGGTCTAGTGAAAATCACTAAGCTCTCTAAGTTGAGAATTGTTGGAGTGGAATAGGGGATTTATGTTCCCAAAACCACTTTAAATCTATATGTTTTATATTATCTCATTATGATTTTATTTCCACTTTGTTCATGTTTTAAAAAAATATAAAAGTCATATCTTATCATCAATGAGGCTGGTATTCTATGTCAATTTTTTTAAGAATTCAATTAACTCCATCTTGATTCATTGCGTAGTTTATCTTTGAAAACAATTTTCACTTTCCATGCCTCATGAAAACATTAACTTTGAGTTATTTAATTCTATTAGTACATTTTTCCCTATAATGGTTAACCCATCAATATTTTTCTTTTTTTAGCCTTTAGATTTAGCTTAGATTCTTTCTCTAGGTTGAAAGAAATTCATAATTTGTGTTTTTCAATTTTATCTTTTAGTTATAAATTCTATTAATATTTTTTGTAATATATATAGCTTTTAATTTCAAACCACTCATTTTTTGTTCTTTATTTTTTTCCCTATAAGTATCAAAATCTTTGAGGGAAGCCTCAAGATTAACATTGAGATCAAATTATTCTTCAATTTCAACTTCTTATTCATTACTATACTCAAATTAATATTTATTATAAATAATAAACAAGACTTATTCTTGATAGACCTTATATTACTTAAACTCTTTCACGTATATTTCATATAATAAATATTCTTCTTGTGAAAATAGATTAATTTTATTGAATGGAATTT
Organism: Viscum album; assembly: GCA_963277665.1. NCBI lineage: Eukaryota > Viridiplantae > Streptophyta > Magnoliopsida > Santalales > Viscaceae > Viscum > Viscum album. The sequence continues at coordinate 28,531 of CAUJRU010002874.1, read as the reverse complement.
AGTGATATTTCACTTTTCTTTTCAAATTGTTTGTCGGATTATTCATGGCGATGTCAGGTTCACCATCACTATCCAAAAATTTATATAGACATCAAGAAACAAAATTACCATCATTTAAAAATGAAAAATAAGAAAGTGTTAATTTACCTATGAACATCCCTCTTTTTCTATTTAGATTAGAGTAAAAAAGTACATCACTTTATTGATTGTTTCATCTACAAGGTCTTCATGCTCTATGAGATTATTTATGGATTTAAAATAAACCTATTGTGTGTTTCCCTTTAACAAGACCTTGTTGTCATTATTTATCAGCTTGTATACAATAAAAGTGACATGTAGGCTATCCAAAGGAATTATCTTTATATATTATTCATCAATAATTGGTAATATTGTATTGAAAAATGGGGTAATATTCTTATAATTCTTTTAAATTTTATTATTCCATCAATAATTTCCCAACAGTTGCATAAATATTCAAAAAGTTTATTTAGCCGGTCAAATAATGTATCGACAATCTCAACAGAAATCATCCACAAATCTTCCTACTTGTTCCAAAACACTTGAATATTTACTACAAAAACCATTTAATAATGTTCATAAATGTTTATAAGTTTCTTCCACATATCATAAGTTCCTTTTAGGACATTACCTTTGTGTAAATATGGGGTTTTCAAGGATAACACTATGGTATTTATTTTCTTTTAATACGTATTCAGTTCCTCATGATCTCTTTTAATTAAAACTAAACTCTCCATATTGTATGTGACTCTATGAATAATTGTTCTATACACATCCATTCTCAATGAAAAAAATAATATTGTATCCTATTATTTTATTATTAGAAATTACTTCCTTTAAAAATTTAAATTTCATTATGGTTGAAGATAGAAGTCATGGATTCTAGAGAGAGAAAATGTTGCACCCAAAAACCCCTTGAATTGATACCACATGTTATCCGAATCAATTTGATTACCATGAGTGAGAGAGGGATGAGTGAATTTAGGCTCCTTAGATTAAAATTATTCCATTTTAATGATCTTTTTCTATCCTTTAATGGGACACTCTTCCTTATAATTTTCGAACACATCCTAATAATGAATGAAAAAATGAGGCACATTGGGTTTATTAATGGTTTATTTAAATAAGTCCAATCCATGTATAATAGATGGAAATATTCCTATGAAACTGAGACAATGGAAAACCAAACAAATTTTTTCATACATGATTGTTTGTTCACTCAGTCATTTCCTTTTACAACCTCCACAAAATAAAGATATCACTACCCCCAAAAATCAGAGCAAAATACTAATACTCTTTATAACTAGTGTATATTTATCCATATGTGATCAATTTATTAATGAAATATTTATAAGATAAATACACCTTTTACTATATGACACTTCTGACATATAGAACTTCTAGTGAGAGAAACTTTTGGAAAACATTCCTCCTCCATATTATTTAAATCCTTCCTTGTAAACCCCCAAACTCTTAACTTTTTACATGAGAAGATATTTCCATGGTCAACTAGAGATTTTATCCATTTAATGACTCCATTAAATATTAATAAGGATCTGAAGATGGTCTTATCCATAAAATTTAATACATCGATGAATTTAAAATCCTCTATCCCATGCTGTAATAACTCCATGACACTATTAATAACTTTTATTTCAAGGTATTCATGGTAAAAACAATCATTTAATAAATATTTAAATCATGCTTTAAATATGAAAATAAAATGAATTCACACCTCCTTAAGGCACAACATGAATAACTACATCAGATTCATTAACAAATTAAATTCCAAAGAAAATACTGATTATACTATAGGTCATCAATTGGATTCATAAAATTATTTTATATTAAATTAGCATACATAGATTCAATTTTCAATTCATATAAAGAGGATACACAAAATTCATATACATGGATCCCATGAAAATTTCTATTCACAGATCATTTGAAAACCATGTATGTGTTTTCATTGAGATATCACATATATAGTTATTTTGAAAATGCATACAAGATAATCTCATATATGGAAATATTGTACATAGAATCTTTAGAGAATCATGTACATGGTCCCTTTGGAAAATCATATACAAGGACCTGTCTAAAAAACTAATATTTATAGCCTTTAAAACATGCGTATGTGGAACCTTTACAAATTTTTATATGTGTAACCCAATTAAAATTCATATTCATGGGTAGTTAAATTTTCTTAAACTTCTTTAAAACATACCTGATCTACTATAAACTTATTCTAACCTTCAAGATTTAAGTTCCTTACACATAATTATCAACAAAAAAACCAAAACAATACACCAAAGATATTATTTCTAACCACCTCTTGGTATTAGTATTTCAATGAATCACTACCCAGGGATTAATGACCATGAATGAAAAAGTATTTGTGATGGAGGGGTACTCAAAAGACATATATTCCATTCCTAAATTTCCCTCATGAATGATGTGTGTATTAGGTAAAATTTATCATTATGTGATCCACACTAGTAATGCCTTGAACACCTACAACCTATATAAGGGTTGTTAAACCCTTTTCATGAACATATTATAGCACACACTACTTATTTTCTTCAAAAATCCACAAATTAATCATTTTATTCTTTTTATAAGTTTCTATATACATTTTTTAAAAAACTTCAATAGTTGGTTACTTTGGAGGGGGTTTCTCTTACACATTGATTTTCTATTACTTAAGAACTTTTATTAAGTTACCAAGATTTTGAGTTTCTTATATTTATGTAACAAAGACTAACTGTAGTAACCTAGATTTCATGTCTATCTTATTATATTAACATAATATATAAGGGATCACATCACTAAGGATCTATCAGTTTAGTATTCTAGAAAAAAAATATAAACATGATTCCCTTATCAAGTTTGAAATATTAAAATATATTATATTAACTATTCTGGAATCCTTGATATCATTCATAATATCCTTATTTATATTCTGAGTAAAAGAAACATATGAAATGGTGATCTTGAAAGCTCAATAAGGGTTACTTAAAGTGGAATCTATCATGGGTAAATAAAAAATAATCAATATGTAAAGTGAAATGACTAAAAAAAATCCATTTAATAAATAACTTGTTGTAAGACCCTGGGTTTTCATTTCAGGTATGAATCTTGATTTCAAGTGTTTTTGAGAAAAAAGGAAGAATTTAGAAATTTTAGAAGTACACGTCATGTACTTTGGATTACACATCGTGTATCATGTTGTTGCAGGTGGTCGTGTACTGGCCATGTAATGACCGAGTACATGATCGTGTGAGGTGACCTGGAGATCGCTTAAAGAGGGGGCCAATGGAGGCATATACACGGAGTGTACATTAAATGAACACGTCATGTACTTTTTATTTTTTTGATTAAACAGACTGGGGTGGCGTCTAATGTCCACAAACATCTTCTTCTGGCCTTTGTTCATCTAGGAGCATCTAGAGGTGATGATTCTTTTCCAAGCCACTGTTTCTCCATCCAAGTTCTGATTCAATCTATGGTGGGTGCATTAGAATCACACAAGTAATTCCTTACTTATTCTTGAATATCTCTTCTTGATTTCTCATCTCTCTTGGGTTATTCAAGGATGATAGTTTTTGACGTTTTTGTTGGTCGACATCATTCTAGGCAGATTCAAGGGACGACATTCAAGAGTGATCATCGTAAAATGTCGAGGTAGGTGGTTTGTTCCTTACCATAGTTTTTCTTTGAGTTATATATGCCTAAGTGATGAATACCCTTGTTTAGGGTATTGCGTGTTTTGGAATGTAACCTTGTTTAATGCCTGATATGGTTTATTTATTAAGAAAGGGTTATTAATTTTGAATAAGGTTTATTACCTTGATTATGGAGGTTTTACCCATGTTTGATTTGGTTATGGCCGTTGGGTCTAGAAATCATGTTAGGATGATGCATGTGTTTGGAATTAAGAAAGTACGACCAAGGGTAATTGACTGTGAGAGCTTCCTGAAGTAGGGTATTTTAATTATGAATTGTTATTATAATTTATTAGTGGTATTAACTGTGAGAGATACCATAGTTCATTGGCCATAGGGGTTAGACTGTGAGAGCTACCCAGAGGGTCATTATTAAATAAATGATATACCATAGGGAATTGACTGTCATTGCTTCTAAAGGGTCATTACACTTTATTATTACTATGCAGACTAAGGGGTTTTGAACGTGAGAGCTACCCAGGTGGTCGTTTGTATTTTATTAGTGTAATGTGAGACCAAGGGGGGTTAGACTATATGATATTTATCAGAGGGTCATTATTATTATTATTTATTTGAGGATATGTTAAAACCAAGGGGTTAGACTGTGTGAGTTTCCCAGATGGTTAATGTAAATATTGAATGTTGTGACGCATCTTCCAAGACACAAAACAAGCTTGGATTCAGTCTTGTTAGATAGTATTATGAGATACTTATTTGTGACACTTCGTAAAATGAATGATGAAAATTAAATTCTAATTAATGTAAATGTAAACTGTAGGGTTGGTTAGTTTTGTTTACTCTAGTTTCTTTGCTGCTTTTCCATTATTACCAGCTATATATACTCACTGAGAGTTAGGCATAGATCATGTGGTGATTGTGTACTAGGATTCATCTTACACCCTGTTTGAGTCATGCTTTTGGACCCAAACTGATTATATGGTTGCAAGTATAGATATGTTCAAGTGCCCTATATCATCTGGTACTTGATTTCTAAAGAGCTAGAGAGCATGGGACCAAGATGAGGCTTCTGATGTTGCTATAGTTTTTATTACTTTTCATTAATTTGTTTTTTGATTTTTATTCCAGCATTGTGACTTGTTTGGCTACTTTCATAGACACTTGTACCATCTATGTCATTTTTTATATGATATACTTCTGGTTATTGCTATGTACACCTGTCTTCTTTTTTTAATTTCTGTTGTCTGCTATTTATTTCACTTTTTATTCTATATATTTGACTTCCACTGTAATACTCTGGTAATGTGGGCATTGTCTCCCCACTGACTTTCCTAGGCCCTCTCTTCTAGTCGGTAGCCTATAACATTTGGGGAGATGCGCGTTGAGGCCTTGTGACCAACTAGGATTGGGGAACCATTTAGAGTGGCATCCAGGTCTGAGATGTTACAAAGTGGTAATAGAAGAAGTTATTTTCTTCTTGTTCTTACTATTTAGAGCCAATAGATAAGGATAAGAAGGAATGGGTAGTTGGTAATAAGATGTTCCCAGGAGTAGCTAACCCATGTACAGGTAAAATTCAATATACCTTTAATATTGAATTTTTTTTTGGTTTTTCAATTATGACATTTTATTTGATTTCATCGTTGGGTTATTCACATGTTTTGTGTTGTTATTGTTAATATCATTGAGGTTCTATTTCTGTTTTAACCCGATGATATGAGGGTATTTATTCTCATGAATCATATATAAACTTGATAGGGATTTCATGTCATGCATTCTTATCATGCCATTTAGGGTGCATTACTGATTTCATGATTTTGTGATAGATGTTGTTCTAGATATGCATGCTGTTGTGATAGATGCCTTGATAGAATACCAGCTATTTTGATAAGGTATTGGAAAATTTAATGTTTCATTTTAATGGGTTCCAAACTTTGGTCCCTCAGCTATTATGGGCCCTCTTGGATCAGAATTTTGTGGATCATATTGAACATTAATAGAATTTTGTTATAATATGACATGAATATGATGCCAAGCTTTGATTCCCGGGGAGTATGGTCCCCCAATGATCAGAATTTGGCACGTAAATGATTGTTTTAGTATTTTTATGGGGTTCTGGAGTTGTTTATAAGGTTTACTGTCTGAAAAAACCTAGGATACACTACGTGTGATGATAAATACACTCCATTCATCGTTTTTTGAGAAGAAGATGTTTTTCTTAAGTACACACCTTTTACTATATGTACACGCCGTGTAGTCCTTATCTGTGTTACTGACTATGTGAGTAGAGACACAAGTTTTGGAAATGTTTGGTGACACACACTTTGTACTTAGAGTACTCTCCGTGTTGTAAGATCCATGTATCCAGTCATGTGACCAATGATACAGGTGGATGAAACTTAGGTTGTACAAACTATGTTCCGTTCTTGCACACCATGTAGAGTCGACCGTGTCATCAAACGTGTGACTAAAAACACGGGTGGTTATAACATAAGGGGGTACACACTATGTCTAGGGTAGACACGTTGTGTAGAATTACCCAGAAAGGAACCGTGTGGTTTAGCTGTGTAGAAGGACTTGGGCAGGAGGGAAGAATCAAGTAGACACTGTGTTTCAAGTAGAACACATCGTGTGTATACGGTGTCACACTACCATCTTTGGCATAAGTACACAACAATGTGAAAGCCTAAGGGGAAATGTTGTGTAAGAGTTATACATTCCATGTATCCCTATTTTGTAAAACATTATTGTTTTTCTTCACTTGTTCCTTTTTTGCACTCTATGTTTCAGTCCCTGTAAATATTGAACTGAGGTGTGCGCTTGACCATTCATAGTCATTCCACCGAGACTTCCTCTGGTTGTAAGCTAGATACAGGGAAATGATCAGACACTGTAAATGGGAGATCAGGGGCTACTAGAAGATCTTCCCATTATTATTGTCTTATCACCAGCTGTTATATTATACACAGGTGTTGATTCATAGTTTTAACAAACCTTCATGAGGATGATGTTGACCTTCTAGGGAGCACTGTATCCTGCCCCTTCTATGGTAGAGCTGATGCAGGTGTTCCAGCAGCAACATCCTCCCACTTTTTCTAGGTATGGAGTACCACAGGCTGTAGAGTCATGGTTGGAGGCCATTATAGATATCTTTGATCATATAAAGATGCCTTCGGAGAGGAAGATGAATCTCTTGACGTAAAGGCTATGTGATTTCACCACGATATGGTGGGATATTATCTCTTAGGTGGGAAGTCAATGAGATATAGATTGGGAAGAGTTTCAGAGGACCTTCTATGACTACTTCTACCCCGAGATGTTGTGGGATGATCGTGCCCGAGAGTTCATGCATTTGGAGCAGGGTGATCTTTAAGTGATGGAGTACTATTCTCGTTTTACAGAGCTACATCGCTTCACACCTGTTCTGGGAGGTGACGATTTATCTTTGGCTAGGCGATTTGATTACGGTCTCAAATATAACATTTTATTATAGGTGAATGTCCTCAGGCTAACTTTAGTGACCACTATAGTGAATTAGGAACTAAATACCAAGCATAATCTGAGGGATTTGGGAGCTGTCTGCCAGTGTAGTTCAACATCTAGGGATAGTACTCCTTAAACAGATAGTAAGAAGCACCACATGAAGCATACATGTGAAGTTTCTTCAGGTAGTTAGGTGTTACACTACCAGTATGGGAATAGTGGGCATACTAAACCACATTTCATGAGAGACCCAGTTGAGTGCCGATCTTCTGGAAAGATGGGTTATCTTCAGTGTTTTTTCCAAGTGTTATCACTAATAGTGAGTGATAAGGGTTCTTCTATGAATCCACATTCTGGAGAAGGACCACCAGTTTCTCATCAGACAGGGAACTGGAGTTTGTCTGGTCATTCATGTCAAGGATGTTGTCTTGGTTGTGGTAGTCAGGCTTCAGGATTTCAGCAATAGCTGGTTGGATAAGTTCAGGGTAATCAGGCAGGGTCGTAGGGCTGTGGTGTAGGTCAGAGTTTTGCAGTGGACCAGACCTAGTAGGAGCAGGATCCCAAACACTCTACAGTTTGAGGTACAATTCTAGTTGCCTCAATTTTAGCATCTACACTTTTTGATATAGGGTTATCCCAAAATTTTATATCTACTTCCATTGTGAAGATCATTGGGCTCTATGTCTTTAATTATGAGGTTGTTATGATGCTAGACACACCGTTGGGGATGAGGACGACTAGTGTACGTCAGTGCAAGGAGTTACCTCTTGAGGTTTTTGGGTGTCACTTCTTATGGTACCTTTATGTCCTAGAGATGATAGGCTATGACATCATTCTTTTAATGGACTGGTGAGTTATCTTCCAAGCATATGTCAATTTATATCTTCGTAGGTTGAGTTTCACATCACTAGAGGGAGGATTGTTTCTACATATGGGTGAATGGGATGTCCAAGCGACTAGAGCTGGACCTGAGAATCTGGATGACTAGGGGAATTCACATGTGGACTTTCATCTAGTGTTAAATCATTTCAAGGATATATATCCAGAGGAATTTTTAGTTTTTCCTCTAGAGTGAGAAGTATACTTTTTGATTGAGCTTCTTCTAGGGACAATACCTATGTCCATTACTCCTTATAGGATGGCTACACCAGGGATACAAGAGCTCAAGAAGAATTTGTAGGAGTTACAGGAAAAGGGTTTCATCTGAGCCAATACTTCTCAATGGGGTTCACCTGTACTTTTTGTGAAGAAGGAGGACGATACCCAAAGTTTTTTCTTAGATTATCGGAAGCTGAACCAATTGATAGTCAAGAACTGATGTCCCTTACCAAGGATTGATGATCTCTTTTATCAGCTTCACGGAGCCCAGGTGTTCTTGATGATTTACTTGATATCTGGTTATCATTAGTTGTGCGTCCGTACATCATATATACCTCTTACAACCTTTTAGAGAAGTTATGGTCTATACGAGTATTTGGTTATGTCGTTCGGTCTCATGAACACACCAATAGTTTTAATGGAACTGATGAACCGAGTGTTCTATCCATACTTGGATTCCTTTGTGGTTGTCTTCATGGATTATATCATGGTGTACTATCACACTCGACACGAACTTGCCACACATCTTGAGATCATTTTGAGTACATTGATAGAGCGTCAGTTATATTCTATTCTTTCAAAATTACACTTTTTAATGGATTATATTCATGTCTTGGGCCATGTTATCTTGGTGATAGAAGTTTCAGTAGACCTAGAGAAAGTGAGAGTAGTAGTTTCTTGGGATCATCCAAAGAACATATTTGAGGTACATAGTTTTCTGGGGATGGATTGTTATTACAAGCGGTTTATACAAGACTTTTCATGCTTATCATCACCATTGATAGTCCTGACCAAGAATGGTGAAAAGTACTTGTGGAAAGATTTCTACGATTCAGCCTTTCATGAGATGAAAGGGAGGCTGACTTCAGCATCGATACTAGTTTTTTCAGAGCCAAGAAAGGGTTATACCGTTTACTGTGACACATTAGGTATCAGGCTGGGAGTTGTTCTTATGCATGGGTAAGGAGTCATTGTGTATGGGTCTCAGCAATTGAGGCCACACGAGAGGAATTACCTGACACATGATCTCAAGTTAGCTACAGTTGTGCTTTCTTTAAGTTGTTAGAGATAATATCTTTTGGGTGAGAATTTTGTGGTATTAACTGACCACAAAATTCTAAAGTATATCTTTACTCAGCTTCATATAAATTTGAGGCAGTGAATATTAGTTGAGTTCCATCAGTTCTTTGACTTTGAGCTTGCCTACAAGATTGGGTAGGGAAACACAATGGATGCTGTGTTGAAAAAGAGGACTCAGATACATGCAGTTCAAGAGGCCAGCTGTGAGTGGAAGCTTATGTCTATATTCTATGATATGAATTTGGAGGTGCACGATAGATAGGGGTATATTTTCTTTCTTATGTAGTTGTTACCTTTACTATTCTGAATCGAGTTAGAATGAGGTAACTATCAGACTCCGAAGGCCTAGTCCTATGAGAGAGTGTGTCAGGAGAGGACCCTACTCCTGGGTATACTATAGGCGAGGATAAGATCCTACACTTTCATGGAAGCATGTGGATGTTAGCAGACATACATGAGGATATGGTGTAGGATTTCCATTCCTCATCATGGGCAGTTCATCCTGGTGTCACCAATATGTATAGAGATCTACACTGCCAGTATTGGTGGCTAGGTATGAAGAGGGATGTTGCTGGTTTTATTATGAGTTGTTCCACCTATCAACAGGTGAAGGCGGAGCATCAGTAACCATAGAGGCCTTTAAAATAGTTAATCATTCACCAGTATATGTGAAATGATTTCGTGATAGATTTCATGACAGTTTTTCTGAGGTCTCTTAGAGGGAATGCCATCATTTGGGTTGTTATCAACAGGCTCTCAAAGGTTGTACACTTCTTACTAATCAAGTAAACCATCAATGTTGATGATATTGGAAGGTTGTAAATCATAGATATTGTATGTTTTCATGGGGTTCTATGCTCTATCGTTTCAAATTGAGACACCCATTTTACTTCTTGGGTCTGGCAGGGACTACAAAGGGCTTTGGGTATACAGGTACTTCTGAGTACAACTTACCATCCCCAGACAGATGTCCAGTCTGAGCACATGATTCAGGTGCTGGAGGACATGATTCGAGCATCCATACTAGATTTTGTAGGTTCTTGGGAGAATCACATACCTCTAGTGGATTTTTCCTATAATAATAGTTTTCAGGCGACGATTCTGATGACACCTTATGAGGCTTTGTTTGGTAGGCCATGTCGATCACACCTATATTGGTTGGAGGCAAGCGAGGCAGCTATGCTGGGACCTCATCTTGTCCAGGAGACCACTGAGTAGGTGGAGTTGATTAAAAAGAGGATGGATACTACATAGTCTCTCAAGAAATCATATGTTAATTGACAGAGACAACCTATGGAGCTTGAGGTCAAAGATCAGGTTTTCTTGCATGTCACACCGAGGTTGGGACACAAGAGGACTAGGAGATAGTGAAATCTTTCCCTGATATACATTAGGCCGTTTGAGGTTTTGGAGGGAGTCGGGACAGTTGCTTATCTGTTGCAGTCACTTTAGAGGTATCTGGCTATGCATGATTTCTTCCATGTTCCTCAGCTCCAACATTACTTCTCAGACCCGTCTCATGTTTTTCAACCCGAGGAGGTTGATTTGGAGGTGGATGCCTCATTTGCAGAGCATCCTATCCAGATCGTTGATCGAAGCGCCAAGATTCTATGTGGTCAGTGTAAAACCCCACAGTTTTATAAAGATAAATAGAAATGAATAAATGTTTTTTGATATTTACAACTATCCTTTAAACATTACTTTTCAGTTTCTATGTTTTGAATTTTGAAAAATGGTCATCTACAATTGTGTTCGGGAAGTTATTTTGAGTCTGATGGAACCAACTTGTTTTTATGGTGAATAGTAACATACCCACATGAATAGTATTAAGACCATAATTAATAGTAAAATTTATTATTATTTTATTTTCTTATGGATTTAAGATAATGACATCTTGGTTAATTTTTTAATGTGATATAAAAGCAGTTATAGAATTAGAATTGTTAGTTTTTGAATTAAGTATTCTTTTATTTAAAAATTAAATTAATAATATTTAGAAATTTATTTTCAAAAAATGGAGTTCATTTTTGAATTATACACATTGAATAATGATTAGGGTGAGTTTTTTGGGATTTTTATGAAATTCTAGAATTTTTTATGAATAGTAAAATACGATAAAATACGATAAATGCTAAATACTTGATTTACTGCATCATAGGTGATGCAAGGTTGATTTAAGACCACTTGGTCGAGATCAAATGGAATTATTACTATTTTAGGATACATGAATTTTGATTATTCATAGTCTTGAGAAAAATATTATAATAATGATTAAAATAATTAAAAATACCTCCCCTCCTCTACTATAAATACCAACCTCATTCTCCTCTTCCTCCCACACCTATCAAGCCTTTATAATTTTCTAATTTATACCAAATTCCCTCCTCAACCTCCTTCCCTATGTCCAATACCTACTGGTCTCATCCAAAGTCCAAAACCAAAGGCCTTAAGAAGGATCTCAAGGAGAAGAGATCAAGAGGTAAACATCCTCTTTTGTTTTCATTCTTTTCTTTTGTTTTGTGTTATTATTTTTAAATTCATATGGATTATGTTGGTATATGTCATTAAATATCCCATTACTGAACATATTATGTAAGAATTATGAGAGACCCTTTTTTCCCATCAAAATATTTTATGAAATTTTAAGCGACGTCGTTAGGCTGCCGAATTTTCATAAAGGATTTCTCAACTTTTATTTTATTATGAGTTCCTTTATATTCTTCTTATTTCTTCCCCTACTCTTATCGAAGAGGCATGAAGGCTCTAGAAATGTTGTATATTCTGTATTTTCTCATTTTCATTGAAAATTCATCGTCATCTTTCTTCTCCTCTCCCACTTATTCTAGAAATAAAAACATTGTCTGCGATGTTTCAAATTACCGACATCATGGATGATGTGATTTAAATTTTATTTAATTCATTAAATTCTGGTCATGAAACCATTTTTATGTTTGGAAAAGGTTATAATATATGTATTATTTTTCATCCATGGTTTTGGAATTCTTTTGTACACTTGGTTTTAATTTATAAAACAAAATGAGGTCGTTATTATCAAAGAACCACTAAAATGATCTAAACAAACATCATTAATGTTTTAACTTCTGAATCACCCTAATGTAATAATTAAAAATGATAAATGGTATAATTTATGGTTCTGTAAATATTCAAATACCACTCCATTCCAATTCTAGAGTTTCACTTCCTATTGACAATAACATCCATCTTGAACCGATCATGGAAAACATGTAAAGAATGCACCCAAAACAATGCAAGGAACAAAATACTAACAAGTAAAGGCTGAAATGATGTAATTAAATGATCTTATATGGTATTATAAAGATGTATATGTTTCTTTAAGATATTAATAACACTATATTAACCATTATACAGGAGGTTTAAATGAGTTTTATGTAATACAATCCCGAGGTAAGGGAATTCTTAACCTGATTTCCATTCTTTGGGTTAACATTTTACTTCATTATTTATGTGGTATTTTTTGTGTGATGATTTTTGTTTATACTATGTATAATTAAGTGTATTTACAGTATATATACATATTCCATCCAACCTATTAAGTCTCACTTCAATTGTATGATTTTTGTAAGGGGTTTTACTTTTAAAATCCTCTTTAAAAAATTCTGTTTTACAGGATTCAAAATAAATGTTTTTATGCAATTATTCATGTTGTTTGATTATGTTCTGGTTCTTGAGAATTTTTTTATGATGAAGGGTGGGACCTATATCTCCATAAAATTCATTGGGTATGTATAAGTTTTTGGTTAGATGTATGGTTACTCTAAGTGTAATTGCGATGGTTATTCAAATTGTAAGGTAGCTGTGAGGGTTTCAAATTATAAGGTAGTCGTGAGGGTTACAAGATTATGTAAGTAATTCCCACAAGAAAACTTTATGCTTATATTTATGTTCTTATGTTTTGTGTGGATATTTTGGAAATCTCATGTTTCACAAAGTAAGTATATATGGGTGACAATGTATGTCTTTTGAAAATGATTTTATACATTACTAGTGTTCCTGGACTAATGTGTTTTTCCTTCTTTTTATATCCCTTATTATGATTTTTGGGCTCATACCAAGTTTTTAAATGATTTTCATAGTTTATAAGGATGTTTAAGGCAAATAAAGAAGCCAAGTTAAATGATTTAATAATTTCTAAATAAATCATGTTTTTTTGAAAAGTTTTTCAAGAAATGAATAATGTTTTTATTGTATCCACTATGTAATAATGTGTAATGTTATGAATGTATTATGTCCCAATTATCTAAATCTCTAAACATGAAAAGATCCTCAATGTGAAAGGAATTGATTTCATAACTAAATTAAATATTATGTAATGTAATAAGTTTGGGTCATTATAGTCCTTCTATTCCTCTGGTATGGGTATAATGGAAGCACAGGTGAGTACAGGAAGAGACTTGGTAGAGGGAGACCGATGTGCGATCGAAGTGGCTAGAGCTGTTTGAGGATTATTTTTCACCACCTTCTTAAGGAAATTCGGGGTCAAATTTCTTTTATGGGGGAATTTTTTAAGAACCTAGATCTTTATTTCAGGTATGAATTCGGATTTTAGTTGTTTTTGAAAAAAATGGGAGATTTTGGATATTTTAGAAGTACACACCGTGTACTTAGGATTAAATGTCGTGTGTCATGTTTCCACAGGTGGCTATGTATTGGCTATGTAATGGATGAGTACATGACCATGTGAGGTGACCTAGAGACCACCTAAATAGGGGGATGATAGAGGAATATACATGGAGTGTACATTAAATGAACACGCCATTTACCTTTTCTTTTATTTGATTAAATGGACCAAGGCCACGTCTAATCATCATAAACGTCTTCTTATAGATTTCGTTCATCTAGTAGCATGCGAGAGAGATGATTCTTCTCTAAACCACTATTCATCAATCCAATGTATGATTCTATATCTGGAGGGTGTGTTGGAATCCCACCGGTGATTCCTTCCTTCTTCTTGAATCTCTTCTCTTGATTTCTCCTCTCTCTAGAGTTATTAAATGTTGACTATTTTTGACATTTTTGTTGATCTACATCATTTTAGTATGATTCAAGGGTTGATGTTCAAGATTTATCATCATACAACATCGAGGTAGGTGGTTTGTGCCTTACTATAGATTATCTTTGAGTTATATATGCCTAAGTGTCGAATACCCTTGTTTAGGGTATTGCGTGTTTTGGAATTTAACCCTGTTTAATGTTTGATGTGGTTTTTTTGTTAAGGGTTGTTGATTATGAATTAGGATTATTACCATGATTATAGAGGTGTTACCCATGTATGATTTGGTTATGGAAGTTGGGTTTTTAAATCATTTTAGGATGCTTTGTTTACATTCCTACTATAGTTAGGATGGATTTTCTGTTATATGAGATACATGTGTTTCACATTATCAAAGTATCACCAAGGGGAATTGATTGTGATAGCTTCTCAAAGAAGGGTCTTTTAATTATGAATTGTTATTATAATTAACCAATGGTATAGACTGTGAGATCTTTCATGGGTCATTGACCATATGGGTTAGACTATGAGAGCTACGCAAGGCTCATTATTAAATGTATGCTAGATCATAGGTCATTGACTGTGAGAGCCACCATAGGGTCATTATACTTTATATATTTCTATGTAGACCAGTGGGTATTGACTGTGAGAGCTACCTAGGTAGTATTTTTTATTTTATTAGTTTTATGTGTTACCAAGTGGGTTAGACTGTGTGGGATTTTCTAGAGGTTCGTTATTATTATTGATTTGAGGATATGTTAAAACCATGGGGGGTTAGACTGTGTGATCTACCCAGAGGGTTAATGTAAATATTGAATGTTGTGAAATGTTTTCCAAGAAAAAGCACAATCTTGGATTCGGTTCTATTAGGTAGTCTTCTAAGATACCTATTTGTGACACTTACTTGATTGAATGATGAACATTCAATGCTAATGAATGTAAATGGAATCTGTAGGGTTGGTAACTTTTGTGTACTCCTAGTTTATTTTCTCTTTGTCCATTATTACCTTCTCTATATACTCAATAACAGTAATGCATAGATCCTGTGGTGGTTTCATACTAGGGTTTGTATCACACCTTATTTGGGTCATGCTTTTAGACCCAAACAGATTATATGGTTTCAGGTATAGATAAGGGAAAGTGCCCTTCGTCTTGTGGTACATGATTTCTATGGAGCTGGAGAGAATGAGACCAAAATGAGTCTTGCAATGCTTCTGGAGTTTATTTACTTTTAAGTACTTTGGTTTCTACTTTTTATTCCATATTTGTGACTTGTTTGGCTACTTTCCTAAACACTTGTACCATCTTTATCATTTTGTATAGGAGACACTTCTGGTTATTTCTATGTACACCTGTCTTCTTTCCTTACTTTCAGCTGCCTATTATTTATTTCGCTTATGCTATTATATATATTTGACTTCCAATGTGATACTCTGGTAAAGAGGGAATTGTCTCCCCACTGACTCACATATACCCTCACTTCTATTCATTAGCCTATGGTGTTTAGGGAGATTCTGTTGAGGCCTTGTGACCAACCGAGCTTCGGGCACCATTTATGGTGGCATCCAGGTCCAGGATGTTACACTTGATCATGAAATGAATCCATGGATAATATCAATAAATTAATCTCATTGATAATAACAAATTATTTGTCAATAAAGGAAATTATTATTATTATATTTCAATATCCCATATACCATAATATCTTTACCATCAAGGAATTACACCAAGATAGTTTAATTGATGGGTAGGTATACACCAAAAACCCACTTATAGAGGCTAACCAACTAATTTGTTTCATGATGTTCATCAAATTATTAAGGGGATATATAATTTTTTCCCCACCCATTAACGCATGTTAGATTCATTCCTCATAAATTGAATAATAATTTTAGTTCATAAAATATGTGTTAAAAAAATATCTTTATTGAGTAAAAATTACGGAATATCAAGATTTACCCAGTCAATAAAATAGATTTCATAGTTAAACACTGTATGTAGAAATGGTATATGATTTAGAAAATCATAATGTACATGATATAAATAATATGGATATGAATGATGAAATATTATCACAAGAAAGTTAATTTTTCAAGAGAAATGTAATGACTAAAAAAATAATCAAGAGATAAGAGATGATTATCCATTCATTAGAAAAGTAGAATTTTTATTAAAATCATGCCTTTTGAATAATAGATGAAAATTGAAGTGAATAATTTAAAATAAGTTTTATTTAAAGAGTATACATTTTAATAACAATTAAAACTTTTTTAATAAGGCAAAGAGTGTAAAATAGTTATAGTGGTTAGAAAATATGTTAATGCATTATACTTTAAAAAGAAACATTCCTTTTGACATTTTTTATAGAAAGTTAAAAATAAAACTTTTGAAAAACATTATAAATGTTACATTAAAATATTATAAAAATTTATGGATAATATAAAATTTTACTAATAAATCATTTGACTAAATTAAAATTACTTTTGTATTTCTTTTTTGAAAAATATGGACATAGAGGAAAAATACGCCGAATCAAAAAGAGAAATAAGACCATATTTTATTTTAAATATTACTTTTCTTGATTCAAGTACCAAAGGGAGTTTTTTTGAATATAAAATGAAAAATCGTTAAATATCACGAGTATTAGAAAATATATAGTTTTTATGAAGGATAATTTATAATATTGATTCAATGAAAAATATAAGAAATCCAAAAAAATGGATTGTAAAATTAATTCACACCTCTTTAGTAACTTTTAAATTGCAACTATTTTAAATATTTCATTTTAATTGGAAATTTTAAGATAATTAATAAATTTAAATTCATGTTAAATACATAAAAGGTAGTTTATACACCACATAAAGTTAAATTAGTGCATAATACCAAATATGTATCAATAGGGTGGAAATAAAGAAAAAAATCTGTTACAAAGATCAAATCATTGAAGTGAGAATTAATAAATGATGAAATTAAGTGAAAAAATGTAATTTCTAGAAAACAAGTGAAAATAAAACATAAAACAATAAATGTTAATTTCACACATACCATTGGAAAAACATAATCAATGAATTAGTGTTATAACTCTACTAATTGAAATTGAATTAACAAATCCCTTACCATACGTTTGGATTACCACATAAGTGATTTTAACCTCATGTATAATAAATTTATATTTATTATAAGTACATACCATAACCATATATTTATTTAATATAACATATATTATCCAATTATGACATCTTATCACTCATTTGTTAACAGTGTTATCTTATTATCATTGTTTCGAGTGTTAACTGCTTTATTTTTCATGTATATTTTGACTTAATGGTTGTGGATCTTGTATCTTGATCATGGTCATATTATATAAAAAATGTTAATAATGATATAAAATCAATACATTTTCGTTATATATATATATATACTTCAAATCATCAGGGAAAAGATGACATGAAAAAAATGAATCACATCGCTTCGTGGAGGTGGTAGTGCACACATACGCACGAGCGACGTTGTCATTTTTTTAACCAATAGAAGGTTACATAGGTTAAAGATATATTATATTTATAGAATTATAATTATATAATAATGTATATATATAATTATTATTTCCATCATTATTACAAGACATGTGGGTGGTGATGAAAAACCAATTACATTAGTTCATGAGGAGATAATACGCAGTACACATGAGTGGTGGTTTTGTTTTCTATTTGATGGAGAGTAATGTGGATAAATATTATAAAATTAAAATAATTAAATTTAAATATATGCGAGATACTTTTCATGTTATATTGGAATGTTTAGTGCATAATTAAAGGTGGTAAAAAAAATAAGAAAATGAAAGTGTTCGATGAAGATGATTACCTCTTCTTTAAAAGAGATCCTTTAGATATCCTATAAAGTGACATATGGTTGGTGTTGTTGGAATAATAAGACCTCTATAACGTCTATAAGGATGTTTATAAGTGGGTTTTTTGGGTTTAGCGAATCTACGTGGCTCTAGTTGGTGTGAATAATATAGAAGT
This sequence comes from Viscum album, assembly GCA_963277665.1. Classification (NCBI taxonomy): domain Eukaryota; kingdom Viridiplantae; phylum Streptophyta; class Magnoliopsida; order Santalales; family Viscaceae; genus Viscum; species Viscum album. Next base: position 10,112 of record CAUJRU010002874.1, on the reverse strand, counting down.
GGTGGTGCCTTTTTATATTGAATGAAAGGACAAACATAGAATTAACAGAAATATTTAAATATAATAAATTAATTTTTATATGAAAGAAGAACCATGTGGCCATAATTTTTAATCTAATATAGGATATAGGTTAAATTCCTTCAACCAAAAAAATCTATAAAGGTTTATGTCCTAATTTTTTAATGGGATTCAATTTTTTGATATATATATATTTCAAATAAATTTAATCTTTTAAATATTTAATGTTACATGCAACACAAAGTTTATCTTCCATTACAAAAAAAAATAAATTTTACCTTGTTTTACAAGAAACAATGAGTTTATCATATGTTACACTTAACATTGAGTTTATCTTGTGTTACCCACAATAATGAGTTTAAATAAATCATTGCCTATTATTAAGAAATTATTATTTTATATGATAGTTATCACTAATCCATTGAAATGGTGGGTATGAATAGGTGTAACTAAATTATGTAAATATTTGATTTAAACATGTATATATATTTAATTACTCAGTGAAAAATTAATTATAAATTAAGATAAAAACTATTTGAAAATAAAGTGATTTTTTTTCAAAAATTATTTTTATACACACAAACATGTTTTATATAAATAAATTAAATAAATTACTTTTGGTGAATGATTTTAATTAAATTTATATATTATATATTCAATTAATATTTTAACATTTATCTTATATGTTTTCTAGATAATATATAATAATAATTCCAATTTTACTCTTAAGAACTGTATTTTTCAAAAAAAAATCATGTTTTGTTCACTTATTTAAAAATTAATTTTTTTTCCAATTTTTGAATATTTATTTGAAAAAATTAACTTAATTTTTTAAATAATAATTTCAAAATTAACTTAGGATAAATTTTTTAATATTTTCTTAGAAGATAATTTTTCAATAAATACTGAAAAGTACTGGTTTTTATTAAGATTTATGATTTTATTTAAATAATATTAAAATATAAAAAATGTTTTATGATGTTTTTATAGGTAAAATTAGTTGAAATAAATATATATTTATCCGATTTATTTAATTTTAATCAAATTAATATTTAATTTTCATATAAAAACATTTAAAACTTTTGAACATTTCCTCTTTGGAAACACATTTTCTTATAATGACCGAGGGATTAATTTTAAATTAAAATTTTCTAATTTTGTGAATGGAATTTGTAAAAATTTATTAAATATTTGTAATAATAATAATTTTTATTATCTCATAATTCTAAATAATTTTTTATTAAGGTCAAAAGTAAAAACTGTAAAAATTATTTGCCATGGTTAAGGTAAAAATGGATTTACCTGGGGGATAAACTAAAAAGATAATGGTTAAAAATAACCCAAAACATTACCAAAATTTTTTTTTTTGGAAATATTAAGACATTATATCATATAAGATATATAATGTACCATTTTTATCCTTTTTTCATGTGAAAAATGTGGGTACACCTTTTTCATTTCAAAAATTTCAAGTGTGCCACTCACCTCACTTATAAAAGGCCACCCAATATCCCCTCTTCTTTACACTTTAACAACCAATTGGTTCAGAAAATAAATCCCATATCACTTAATTAATTTCATAATATCATATTATAATCCTTATTTTGATCATAAATCCAACCTAACAATCCTTTTGGTTTTAACCAAAAGAATTTGTCTGAAGAAAAGGCAGCGTCCCTAACCGAGTGTTTTATTTTATTTCTTCAACCACCTACTTAAATTATTATTAAATCATGATCATATAATATACTTAAAAAAATTTATATACTATGATTCTTTTTTGTTAAGTTAATAATATTTATATATCTCCTCTTTCTTCAAATTGTTTATAAAATCATAATTCGTGTGTATGGAGGACCAACGCCTCGCGAACCGATGTTATTCATTTTCCATCACCACAAATAAAGGATAAATATAATGATGGATTAAATGTTTATATATTATATTTCTGATATTATTATACTTATGTTATTATTATTTCCCATATGAATTCAAAATTTCTAATCTATGGGAATACGATAATGTCGTGTGTGTGTGTATGTTGGACTATTGCCTTATGAAGAACTGTGAGTTGTTCACACTTTAAATGGAAGGTAATAAGGATGTGTTTAATAAAAATATGTGATATATATGACATGGAAATAATTCTATAATGGTAATATATTATTTAACTTTATTTTTTCAATCCATTGAGAAAATGGAAATATCGTTCATGCGTATATACGACCTGTCATCTCTATGAATGGTTTATTTCATTCTAGATCTCTACATCATATGGATTAATAAAAAAACATAATGAATATATATATATATATATATGATATTTAAAACAATGTTAAAATTATATATGTAAAGACCCATATTTTCCATGTATTTTTTTTAAGTTATATGGAATTATTACGAGTATGTGAAAATTGACGGCGCATGATTCTGAGGCCCGGTGTGCCCGGAATGAATTTCTGAACCTTTTTAGGTATGTTCAATAAATGCGTGACCGACATTTTATAACTTTTGAACTGGTGCTCGGATTAGAAATCTGAGGGCAGAGTTGAACTTGCAGTGCCGAGATTCGCTTAAGGGAGGATTAACCTCGACCATAGTGGGTCGAGAGGAGTAGTTGGTTTTTGCAATTTTCCTGGAGGATTAAATAAAATAAATATATATTATTTTAAAAATATCCTCCCACCTCTCTTTTAATTTTTTGTGGTGAATACCACAAGAGGGTGGTTCGGAATTTAATGATGGGCATTAAATACCCCATTACTCAAAATGTTTAACCACCAAACCCTTTAATTAATTAAGTTCATTAATTTTAAATTAATGAACCACCCCCTTTAATGATTTCAAGTTCCTCCATCCACTTGGTGGAATTTTTGAAATCATTGGAAATGGAAAATATCTCTAAAGGAGAACTTTAGAGGAACCCTTCGGTGAATAATGGATTCCCCAAGCAAGGTCAGAGGATCATCATTCGAGTGGCGACAATGAAATCTTGTTTCGAGAACGACAAACACCAACCCACCTTCAATCGTGAACATTATCCAACGGATTTAAGAGGTAGGGTTTAATGTTGATTTTTTTCCAGGATTTGATGAACATTTTCTTGATTCCCGTCTTGTTATCAAGAAAATACGGAGGGCATGAGCCAAATGAACTAGGACTGGACCCTCCACTAATTTGTTTAATCTATGCATTATTCACGGTCAAATTTTCGGGTTGAATGGAATCCGAAACGAAGGGCCATGCGGTGAAGAGGGACTCCAGGGGAGCCCGTAGTTGCGAATGGATGAAAAAACATGTCATTGGAGCTCACCAGGTGACCTGCAGAAGACTACCGGAGATCGACACTGGCAGGTTTTAGTGGCAGCAGACACCAGCCGGCTGCGGTGGTGGAGGCGCGCTGTCGCACGCCACTGGAGAAGCGGGCCGCGACTCTTCAGTTCTAGTTGCCAACAGTGGCTAGCACCATCCAGTAGTGGAAGGGAGGGTAGTGCGCCACTGGAAAAGGTGGTCGTGGATTTTCAGCTGCGGAAGACACAAGAAGTGGTCGACATCGGCCACCTGCAAAAGAAGGAAGCTGCGTGCAACAGTGTGCCACTAGAGCACCCGTGGCTCCGATTCCATGGCGGTAGGACCCACTCTGGTTGGTCCCACGGCAAATGAGGCTGCACGAAATGACACTGCCTCTATGAAGAAAACTAAACAGCTTCTCGACCATTCAAGAAAACCGTGGGACTCCCCCCCTGTGTCGGCTAGGATGGGCTCCGCTCCATCAGGACACGCGAGCCCAGTGGGCTGCGCCTCCGCGGGCCTGGCCATGCGAGCCCAATGGGCCATTCCCTTAGAGTCGAAGCCAGACCACGACCTAGCAAGCTGAGCCCACCGTGGCCTAGCCCCGCCGGGTCGGACCTAGACTGGACCCAGACCCAACCAGACTCAGTTTCTCTTAAAGGTCCATAACTAGTGAACCAGGCATTCGTTTGACAAACCATCTATGGCATTAGGATCCTTGAAATTAGATGGTTCTTTTGGTATAATTCAATTTAGTTTTAGAGATATTTGGAGTATGACCGGGTTGGATTGAATCTGAATCCAACCGGGCCCTCTATACTAAAATGCTTATAAGTCACAGACCGAGTGACTGATTGATGTGTTGTATATTGCATTGCAAACCATATGACATAGAGGCCCTTTGGGTTACACTTTTGTGGTTCTTAATGATATTCAAGGTATGACCGATATCTTGAGGGGAAGATTCTACATAACTTGAGCGCACCGGGTGCAAGGAATCTTGTGGCTGGCTGTAATGTGATGAAGGAATATTGATACTATGTGGGTCGGAATCTATCGATCCTTTGTGGGTCAGCAGTCAGCGATCTTGTGTGGGTCAACACAAATCGATCCTGTGTGGGTCAGATCCTATGTGGGTCATCATGGGTTATTACCTATCGATCCCGTATGGGTCAGAAACAGTGCCTCTTAACAGAATAAGATGATCTATCTTACGACTAATTATTTGTACTATTGTATTTAAGTTATACCTGATGTGAGATGAGTCTTTACCTTTTGGGAGTTACGTTTGTGGTACTTTTACCTTCATGCTGTTTCCTTCATGGTGTTACCTTTTTGGTAGTTTTAACTTCATTGTGTTACCTTTGTGGTAATTTTAACTTCGTGGTGTTACCTTTTTTGTATTCTTACCTCATGGATCAGTTATGAAAATGTCTTAAAAGTTGGATCCGTATGTTTCTTCATTTATGAGATGAGAATATTTTGATAACTTAGGTATATGTATGGGAATATACCTAAGTAGAGTTGATGACTACTTTGTGCTTTATGATTGAGGTCTTTCTTTGTGGTTATTCTTTTATAGAACTCTAGGAGACCTTCTGGGGGTCTTAGGGTCCCTACTGAGTATCATTATACTCACCCCTACATGGGATACACCCGTACCTTGTTGTGTCTTGTATATATGATGGACATCATTGATCGAGGTTGAGGGATCCAGGACTGGACAATGCCTAGAGGTGGGCCATTTGACTTGACATGACGCATGACTACTGATAGTGAGTTGTAACTACCCTTCAGGTAGGATCCTTGGTGGACGTTCTAGGGGATGTTTTCTATTTTCATTTGTACTTGTACTTTTCAGTTGGGCTTGTATTCCGACCCCCTTTAATTTTAGAACACTTTTTAATACAACAGTTTACTTTGTGGTTGATTCTTGTTGTGTTCTTGGATTGTGTGTTTGTAAAGGTTTAAGGGAAATTCCTTCCCATTATAGGGATATGTCTTTTCGGTGCTAGTTTCCAGCCCCTGGCTTATGGAAGGTGGAATTGGGGTAGTCACGACACGAGCCGCTAGGGGAGGGTCATGACAAAGTGGTATCAGAGGAGTCGGTTCTACCAAAGAACAAAGACTTTGATATTTTCAATGCGGAAATAGTCATATGTGTTATTAGTGCGATTTTTAGTTTTGGGAATCCAGTGTTGGTGCGACAGCTGACGTATCCATACACTATGACCCTGAATTTTGATTTCCAGCTCAGTTAACAAAAACACTAATTTTGTGTGTTTTTTGGAAATTTTTTCGTATGATATTTTTGAGTATTCTCACCAGGTATAAATGATTGACCATAGAACACCTGTTTTCTTTCAGGATGCCACCACATAGACATCTAGCCAATATTCCTGAGAGAGTACATGATGATGGCCCACCGAGCGATGAGACCTCGGTGTAGGGCCCTCTTACAGCGTTAGCACCTTCGGGTGGTGTACCAGAAGCACCACTACCCATTGAGTAGTTTTTCCACTAGCCCTACCAGAATAGGGTGCACGTCGACAGAGCACATTACATGAGTTTTAGCGGCATAGGACTCTGAGGTTCCGAGGTGAGATGGATCCGTAGGGGGTTGAGGACTGGATGGAGGTTGTGGCCAGAGTTTTTCACTTGGTTGGGACACCAGATGATCTAATGGTGATCTCAACTGGCAGTCTCATCTAGGGAGCAGCTGGGAGATGGTGGAGTCTGACACTCTATATACACGATAAGGTGACCCTCACCTGGGCAGACTTCGAGGGACTTTTCGAGGCATAGTTCATCACAGCGACCCTATGCTCATTGCATATACAAGAGCTGCTGCACTTACAGTAGGGCAGCAAGACGGTGGCATAGTACTCGGTGAGGTTCACTGATCTCTCCTGCTACTCCACTGAAATGGAATGGGACCTTTTATTCAGTGTTTGGATCTTTGAGCAGGGTATCCAATGGGATATTAGAGCATTAATTATATCGCTCAGCATTCTGACGTAGGATGGGGTGCTCGAGTGAGCCCTTTTGGTGGAGATATTCTTAGCTGAACATGCACCGACAGTGAGAGACACCACCAGAAGTCAGGTGGCAGAGCCATCCGTAGCAGGTAGTAGACAGATGATGCAAGGGACCAAGTGGGGTATAACTTCTAGTGGATGACCTCCAGATATAGGTTCGGTGGTGAGGGGCTCACGGGAGAGAGGATGACAGATAAGGAGCATCTTGTGCTACTCGTGCGGCGGGCATGGTCACATGGCTCGCGGCTACCAAACCACCTTAAGGACGCCCAGTAGATGGTCGAGGGACTAATGAGTCAGAGGTATAGATTCGATCGGGGAGGCCCATAGGTAGGAGGACGGCGTGGAAGATGAGTTTTCCATGCAATAGATAGTGGGCGGTGATTCGAGGTTCTACCGACACCACCTCTAGGTGGTCCACCCTGACCATAGGGAGTAGGTGGAGAGGGATGAGCTTAGCTCCAGGTAGCTAAGTCCTACGACCAAGAAACTCCAGAGTTGATTAGAGATATGATCTATGTCTACTCCACCCAAGATGTAGTACTTATAGACACATGTTCTAGTCACTCTTTTATTTCCACAGACCTCGTTCGGAGCTCAGAGATTCCGGTGGATCTGTTGGCTTGATCGTTACAGCTAAATACTTCTATGAGAGGGGATTCGACGACTACACACTGGTTCCGGCAGTGTGAGATTACTCTAGAAGGTGAGAGATTTAGCTAGGATCTTCAAGTAGTGGCGTCGAGGCCTTAAGACTTCATCTTGGGTATGGAATAGTTATCCATAGTCCATGCTCAGATTAACTGTATTAGGCACAATGTGCAGTGTCTCTGTGAGGATGGGACTAGATATTCCTTCATTGGTGATAAGGGAACCATTGCAGCATAGGATGGAATTACCCAGACAAGTGTGTAGCTGATCACACATCAGTTTGCTAGCCTTACCCTTAGAGAAGTTGATGTTGAGAGTCCAAGTTATCCTGTAGTGGTGGACCAGTATGTTGATATCTTCTTGGATGATGTTTCGAGACTACCTACTCACAAATAGGCAGACTTTTACATTGAAATATACCCTTGGAAGACTCCAATATCTACACCACTATTTCAGATGGATCTCTTGGAGCTTCGTGAGTTGCGAGTATTGTTGGAGGACTTGTAGAGGAAGGGGTCCATAAGGTCCAATGTTTCTCCATGGGAAGCCCCAATTTTGTTTGCCAAGAATGAAGATGGGAGTTTGAGACTCTATGTGGACTATCGGGACCGGAACCAGGTGACCGTGAAGAACAAGTATTCACTACCGAGGATTGATGATATTTTCGATCAGCTGAAGGGAGCTCCTTAGTTTTCGAAAATAGACCATAGATCATACTATCCCCAACTCAGGGTACGAGATGAGGATGTGTAGAAAACGGATTCATATTTCGGTATGGACACTATGAGCCCATGGTTATGCCATTCAACATGACCAATGCCCCAACAGTGTTCATGGGACCCATGAACAAGATCTTCCAGCCATACCTCAGTCTCTTCATGTCGGTCTTCATCAATGACATCTTGGTGTACTCAGCGACGGAGGAGGAGCTTGCCTATCATCTGTAGATAGTTCTGGATACACTTTGAGAGCACCAGATTTATGGTAATCTCTCAAAGTAATAGTTCTGAATATGGGGGGTCCACTGTATAAGACACGTTATCTCAGAGGATGGAGTGGCAGTGGATCCGGTGAAGATAGAGGTTGTGCTAGCTTGGGAGCCACCCAGAAGTGTGACTAAAGTGCGGAGCTTCCCGGGGTTGGCTGGGTACTACCGGAGATTCTTACCTGACTTTTACAGAGTTACGGTACCCTTTTCATCATTGATGAAGAAGGTACAACCCTTCATGTGAAGAGAGATTCCAATAGAGTTTTCAAAAGCTGAGGTAGAGATAGATGAGTGCCCCCATCCTGAGGCTACCAGAAGAGGGAGGCATGTATGTAGTCTATTGTGACATATCGTGGACCGGATATGGATGTGTCCTGATGAAATAGAGAGCAGTGGTCACTTATGGTTTGCGACAGGTGAGACAACATGAGAAGAACTACCCTACCCATGACCTGGAGTAAGCAGCAGTGGTCGTCGCCTTGAATATGTGGTGACATTACTTGATGGGGAATGTTTTACTATCTACTCTGATCACAAAAGTATCAGGTATATCTTCTCTCAGAAGGAACTGAACCTGAGACAGCGACGATGGCTAGAGTTCCTCCAGGACGATGACTTTGAGATAGTCTATTATACTAGGATGGGGAACGTGGTTGCAGATGCACTCAACATAAGATCTAGTTTATAGTTTCTGAGTGAGTCGACATAGCTGCTAGCCGCATTTTATATATCCTTCATGGATTGAGATGGAGAAGCTTTCCTCCAGTATATGATTGTCACTCTCCCACTTTTTCAGCGAGTTTGGGAGGCACAGCTCGAGGACATTGACCGTGAGGTTCGACATGCCCAGATATCCTTAGGAAAGGCACCTGATGGATTTTATGAAGGTGGAGAGCACGTTATCCTTTTTAGAGGATGCACCATGATATCAGTGACATTACGAGAGGAGGTGATGAGGGAGTTCCATACTTCCCCTCTGGCAGTACATCCTAGTGTGGAAAAGATGTACCAGGACCTACAACATCAGTATTGGTGGCCAGGGATAAATAAAGAAGTGGTAGAGTTGGTTTCACGATGCCTCACTTATCAATAAGTAAATTCTGAGCATTAGGTTCCAGCAGTCTTGGCACAACCCCTAGAGGTGTTGAAGTGGAAGTGGGATGGTATCTCCCTGGACTTTGTGAAAATGCTTCCATGTAAATCCAGGGGACATGATTCCATCTGGGTGACTATTGAACGACTCACCAAGTTGGCCCACTTCCTATATATCTGAGAGTACGGATCAATAGAGAGCTTGGAACGCCTCTATGTACAAGAGATTTTGCGACTTCATGGGGTGCCATCAATGATCTTCTCTGGCCATGACCCAAGTTGTATATCCCGGTTGTGGAAGGGATTAAAGGAGAATTTCAAGACTCTACTACGTTTGAGCACCGACTTTCATCCATAGATGGATGGTCAGATGGAGTGGACCATTCAGACACTAGAGGACATGCTATGTGCTTGCTTCCTAGATTTTGGCCACATTTGGGAGGATTACTCTCCCTTGGTGGAGTTCACATACAACAAAAACTATCACTCCACCATCAGTATGAAACTATTTGAATCCTTGTACGGTTGACAATGCAGATCATCTCTATGCTAGAAAAACCCAGGAGAGTCACCACCTATGGGTCCTGAGTTGGTATATGCTACCACTGAGAAGGTGTAGACAATTATTGAGTGGATGAAGAATGCACATAATAGACAATAGTCTTATGCTGACAAGAGATAGATACCTCTATAGTTCCAGGAGGGGGACCACATATTCTTGAAAGTCTCCCCTCTACGTGGAATACAAAGATTTGGCTGAGGAGGAAAACTCTCACCGAGGTTTATCAGACCATTTCTGATACATCATAGGATTGGAGAGGTGGCATACTTCTTGGCACTGCCATCGTAGTTGGAGAGGGTGCATGATGTCTTCCACGTATCCCAGCTAAGGAGATACATGCATGACACATCTTAAATCATCGATCATGGTGAGTTGGACTTTGATTATTGGGTGATGTTTACGGAGGTTTCAATGGAGATTGAGATTCAACAGGAGAGAGTCCTTTGTGGACGATCGATACCTCTGGTGCACA
>CAUJRU010002873.1:57500-63000 GCA_963277665.1 Viscum album | reverse complement strand
TGTCTGGACAAGACTGTCAGTCCGCAGGATCACACATGCGACAAACCCCATCTCATTGTCATCGTTTTTAGGGCGCACTACCTCGGGCAAGACAAGCCCCAAGCACGAGACGAATCATCAGGAATTCATGGCACTGCGTCGATGCCATTTTCCATGTCACTCGGCATGTCATTGGGTGGCTCTAGGCACGCAGGACAAGACCCACGCCCAGGGGGGGTCGCCGACCACTCCCCCCCTAAAGAGACATTTATGCATTTCCAGCTATACCACCAGGAAACATCAACAGTGACGAGGAGACATACTGATGGGTTTAGACCACCCTAAGGGCACCGCAGTGCATGAAAGACAACACGGGTTGCCCTAAAAGAGCTATGAAACCATAGGAAGGGCCACCGACGTGACCCCTTAGGCACATGAAGGCCGCCGACACGTCATGGCATCCGCCCCGCGTCTCGTCCATCACCGCAGAGAAGACACGCCCCATGTCCAGAGCTGGTCCTCACGCCTCAAAGGAATTATCTTTAGGCGGTCATTGTCAATACATACCGTACCCAACAACATATGACAAACCCCACCACGTCGTCCTTCCTTGCAAGGCACACCGCATCCACCAAGGCAAGCCCCGAGGCCCCTTCAAATCGTCCCACTCGGATGGCGTTGTCTCCACGTGATTGTCAGTACGTCGGACCTGACACGCGACGCACCCCGGCTCATTGTCATCACTTTTATGACGCATTACCTCAGACAAGACAAGCCCCAAGCACCGTACGAATAATCAAGCTTTCATGGATTTGTCTGGAGGTCGTTTTTCCATGTTCGTGGGCATGTCACTGGGTGGCTCTGGGCACGCAGGACAAGACCCACGCCCAGGGGGGGTCGCCGACCACTCCCCCCCTAAAGAGACATTTATGCATTTCCAGCTGTCCCACCAGGAAACATCAGCACTGACGAGGACACATACTGATGGGTTCAGACAACCCAATGGGCACCACAACGCATGAAGGACAGCACGTGTTGCCCTAAAAGAGCTACGAATCCATACGAACAGCCACCAAAGTGACCCCTTAGGCACATGAAGGCCGCCGACACGTCATGGCATCCGTCCCGGGTATCATCCAACACCGCCGAGAAGACAGGACCCATGTCCAGAGCGGGTCCCCGCGCATGAAATGAATTATCTTTAGGCGGTCATTGTCTTTACATTCCGAACACAACAACATGTGACAAACCCCACCTCGACGTCCTTCCTTTCAAGAAACGCCGCATGCACCAAGACGGGCCCCGAGACCCCTTCAAATCGTCTCACTCGGATGCCATTGTCTGAACGCGACTGTCAGTCCGCAGGATCTCGAAGGCCACAAACACCATCCCATTGTCATCGTTTTTATGGCGCACTACCTCGGGCAAGACAAGCCCCAAGCACGGGACGAATCATCAGGCATTCATGGCATTAAGTCGATGTCATTTTGCATGTCAATGGGCATCACATTGGGTGGCTCTAGGCACGCAGGACAAGACCCACGCCCGGGGGGGTCGCCGACCACTCCCCCCCTAAAGAGACATTTATGCATTTCCAGCTATTCCACCAGGAAACATCAACACCGACGAGGAGACATACTGATGGGTTTAGACCACCCTGAGGGCAGGGCAGCGCATGAAAGGCAACACGTGTTTCCCTAAAAGAGCTATGAAACCATAGGAAGGGCCACCGACGTGGCCCCTTAGGCACATGAAGGCCGCCGACACGTCATGGCATCCGTCCCACGTATCGTCCATCACCACAGCGAAGACACGCCCCATGTCCAGAGCGGGTCCCCACGCATGAAAGGAATTCTCTTTAGGCGGTCATTGTCATTACATACCGGACCCAACAACATATGACAAACCCCACCTCATTGTCCTTCCATTCAAGGCACACCGCATCCACCAAGGCAAGCCCTGAGGCCCCTTCAAATCCTCTCACCCGGATGGCGTTGTCTCCACCTGATTGTCAGTACGGAGGACCTGACACGCGACGAAACCCGGCTCATTGTCATCACTTTTATGGCGCACTACCTCGAACAAGACAAGCCCCAAGCACCGGACGAATCATCAAGCTGTCTTTGCTTTGTCCGGAGGCTGTTTTTCCATGTCCGTGGGCATGTCACTGGGTGGCTCTGGGCACGCAGGACAAGACCCACGCCCAGGGGGGGTCGCCGACCACTCCCCCCCTAAAGAGACATTTATGCATTTCCAGCTGTCCCACCAGGAAACATCAGCACTGACGAGGAGACATACTGATGGGTTTAGACAACCCTGTGGGCACCACAGCGCATGAAAGACAACACGTGTTGCCCTAAAAGAGATATGAAACCATAGGAACAGCCACTGATGTGACCCCTTAGGCACATCAAGGCCGCCGACACGTAGTAGCATTCGTCGCGGGTAGCATCCAACGCCGCCGAGAAGACAGGCCCCATGTCCAGAGCGGGTCCTCGCGCATGAAATGAATTCTCTTTAGGTGGTCATTGTCATTACATACGGGACACGACAACATATGAAAAACCCCACCTCGACGTCCTTCCTTTCAAGGCACGCCGCATGCACCAAGACGGGCCCTGAGGCCCCTTCAAATCGTCTCACTCGGATGCCATTGTCTGGACGCGACTGTCAGTCCGCAGGATCGCACATGCGACAAACCCCGTCTCATTGCCATCGTTTTTAGGGCGCACTACCTCGGGCAAGACAAGCCCCAAGCACGGGACGAATCATCAGGAATTCATGGCATTGCGTCGATGCCATTTTCCATGTCACTGGGCATGTCTGTGGGTGGCTCTCGGCACGCAGGACAAGACCCACGCCCAGGGGGGGTCGCCGACCACTCCCCCCCTAAAGAGACATTTATGCATTTCCAGCTATTCCACCAGGAAACATCAACACTGACGAGGAGACATACTGAGTGGTTTAGACCACCCAGAGGGAACCGCAGCGCATGAAAGGCAACACGTGTTGCCCTAAAAGGGCTATGAAACCATAGGAAGGGACACCGACGTGGCCCCTAAGGCACATGAAGGCCGCCGACACGTCATGGCATCCGTCCCGCGTATCGTCCAACACCGCCGAGGAGACAGGACCCATGTCCAGAGCGGGTCCTCACGCATGAAATGAATTCTCTTTAGGTGGTCATTGTCTTTACATACCGGACACAACAACATATGACAAACCCCACCTCAACGTCCTTCCTTTCAAGGCACGCCGCACGCACCAAGACGGGCCCCGAGGCCCCTTCAAATCGCCTCACTAGGATTCCATTGTCTGGACGCGATTGTCAGTCCGTAGGATCTCACAGGCGACAAACCCCACCCATCTCATTGTCATCGGTTTTATGGCGCACCACCTCGGGCAAGACAAGACCCTAGCACGGGAAGAATCATCAGGAATTCAGGGCATTGCGTCGATGCCATTTTCCATGTCACTGGGCATGTCATTGGGTGGCTCTAGGCACGCAGGACAAGACCCACGCCCAGGGGGGTCGCCGACCACTCCCCCCCTAAAGAGACATTTATGCATTTCCAGCTATCCCACCAGGAAACATCAACACTGACGAGGAGACATACTGATGGGTTTAGACCACCCTGAGGGCACCGCAGCGCATGAAAGACAACACGTGTTGCCCTAAAAGAGCTATGAAACCATAGGAAGGGCCACCGACGTGACCCCTTATGCACATGAAGGCCACCGACAAGTCATGGCATCCATCCCGCGTATCGTCGATCACCGCCGAGAAGACACGCCCCATGTCCAGAGCGGGTCCTCACTCATGAAAAGAATTCTCTTTAGGTGGTAATTGTAATTACATACAGGACCCAACAACATATGAAAAACCCCACCTCGACGTCCTTCCTTTCAAGGCACGTCGCATCCACCAAGACATGCCCCGAGGCCACTTCAAATCGTCTCACTCGGATGGCTTTGTCTCCACGCGATTGTCAGTTCGTCGGACCTGACACGCGACGAACCCCGTCTCATTGTCATCGCTTTTATGGGGCACTACCGCGGGCAAGACAAGCCCCAAGCACAGGAGGAATCATCTAGAGGCCATTTTTCCATGTCTGTGGGCATGTCACTGGGTGGCTCTGGGCACGCAGGACAAGACCCACGCCCAGGGGGGGTCGCCGACCACTCCCCCCCTAAAGAGACATTTCTGCATTTCCAGCTCTCCCACCAGGAAACATCAGCACTGACGAGGAGACATACTGAGTGGTTTAGACCACCCAGAGGGAACCGCAGCGCATGAAAGACAACACGTGTTGCCCTAAAAGAGCTATGAAACCATAGGAACGGCAACCGACGTGACCCCTTAGGCACGTGAAGGCCGCCGACACGTCATGGCATCCTTCCCGCGTATCGTCGACCACCGCCGAGAAGACAGACCCCATGTCCAGAGCGGGTCCTCACGCATGAAATGAATTCTCTTTAGGTGGTCGGTGTCGTTACATACCGAACCCAACAACATATGACAAACCCCAGCTCGGCGTCCTTCCTTTCAAGGCACCCCGCATCCACCAAGACAAGCCTCGAGGCCCCTTCAAATCGTCTCACTCGGATGGCATTGTCTCCACGCGATTGTCGGTACGTAGGACCTCACACGCGACGAACCCCGGCTCATTGTCAAAGCTTTTAAGGCGCACTACCCCGGAGAAGACAAGCCCCAAGCACCGGACGAATCATCACGCATTGATGGCATTGTCTAGAGGCCATTTTTCCATGTCCGTGGGCATGTCACTGGGTGGCTCGAGGCACGCAGGACAAGACCCACGCCCAGGGGGGGTCGCCGACCACTCCCCCCCTAAAGAGACATTTATGCATTTACAGCTATCCCACCAGGAAACATCAGCACTGACGAGGAGACATACTGAGTGGTTTAGACCACCCAGAGGGCACCCCAGCTCATGAAAGACAACGCGAGTTGCCCTAAAAGAGCTATGAAACCATAGGAACGGCCACCGACGTGACCCCTTAGGCACATGAAGGCCGCCGGCACGTCATGGCATCCGTCCCGCGTGTCGTCGACCACCGCCGAGAAGACAACCCCATGTCCAGAGCGGGTCCTCACGCATGAAACGAATTCTATTTAGGTGGTCATGGACGTTACATACCGGACCCAACAAGATATGGCAAACCCCAGCTCGGCGTCCTTCCTTTCAAGGCACCCCGCATCCACCAATGCAAGCCCCGATGCCCCTTCAAATCGTCTCACTCGGATGGAATTGTCTCCACGCGATTGTCAGTACGTAGGACCTGACACGCGACGAACCCCGACTCATTTTCAAAGCTTTGATGGCGCACTACCCCGGACAAGACAAGCCCCAAGCACCGGACGAATCATCAAGCATTCATGGGATTGTCTAGAGGCCATTTTTCCATGTCCGTGGGCATGTCATTGGGTGGCTCTGGGCACGCAGGACAAGACCCACGCCCAGGGGGGGTCGCCGACCACTCCCCCCCTAAAGAGACATTT
>CAUJRU010002873.1:20000-47500 GCA_963277665.1 Viscum album | reverse complement strand
CGCCGCCCACATCCCACCATCCACAGGATCCCACAAACCGTGAGGCGGTATTTAAGCACCCAGCCCGCAATGCTCCACAGACGGGGAGGAAAAGGCAGGCACGTCAGGGGACGGGGCAAAAACCCAATCCCGCCGCGCCTCCCACATCCCACCATCCGCAGCAACTCAACCACCCTGAGGCGGCTTTTAAGCAAGCCAAGCCGCACTGCTCTAGAGAAGGCGAGGGAAGGGCAGGAGCGTCGAGGGACGACAAAGGAACACCAACCCACCATGCCTCCCACATCCCACCATCCAAGGAACTCCGCCACCGACAGGTGGCCTTTTAAGCAAGCCCGAACCGCAACGCTCCATGAAAGGTGAGGAAAAAGGCGGGCACGGCATGAGACTGGGCAAAAACCCATTCTTTCCAATGCCCCCCACATCCCACCGGTGAGGAAAAGGAATTACAGCGTCCCACCGCCATGCCTCCCACATCCCACCTTCCGAAGGAACTCAACCGCCATGAGGCAGATTTTAAGCAGACGATCCCACAACGCTCCAGGGACGTTAAGGAAAAGGAGTCATGACAGGAACGGAGGCCCTATGTCCCGCCGCACCCCCCACATCCCACCATTCAAAAGAACTCAACCACCGTTGAGAAACTTTTAACCAAGAACCAGGACACCAACCATGCTCATCTATCATCATCCCATCCAAGTTATATCTGTCTAGTATCGCATCGTCTTTTTAGCAAGCCCTTGGAAGACGGAACCGCAATTGTGCGAGAGAATTCAACCCAAGCATATAGACGGGGCCCCTACATCAGCACCAAAAAAATTCCACTACCAACAGGGAGAACTCCAAAGGGACAAGTGAGGGTCATCTAGGTGGAGCTCACCCACCTGGGGATTCTTCGCTTGAGATATAACCGAGGAGAAAGTCACCCCTGGCACTGATTTAATGAGACCCGTCACAGTATCACCATCTTTCGATTAGTTTGTCCTTTACATGCGGGACCTGATCTTTGAGACAGGCATATGACTAGTGGAAGGATCAGCCATGTAGCATCACCAACAACATCTGCATTGTTTGGGGTATGACTGAGCTGACCACTCAGACCCCAACACAAGCCCAAACCGTCGTCCCGAACATTCAATTCTGTTCGATTAGTTTGTCCTTTGTACATGCACAACCTGATCTTTGAGACAAGCATATGACTAATGGAAGGATCAGCCAGGTAGCATCACCAACCACATCTGCAATGTATGAGGTATGACTGAGCAGACCACTCAGACCCCAACACAAGCCCCAACCATCTTCCCAAATCGACAGGATTCCCCTTAATGAGTCATCACCTCCGCATGACGCTCGTGTATCTTGCAGAAACAGTAGATACACATTCTCAAGCCACCCTTATGAACATCATCACCCAAGGCATGGCTGAGGAGGAAGGCACCCCAACTTGTCCAATAATGAACCATGGAAATCGTCACCCTGTTGGTGTGAGTTTCTTAGGACCCAAATAACTCGCACGTGGCCCCGACAATGCGTTGAGCAAAGCACTCCCACCAATCATTGCCCAAGGCAGCTTGCTATGGTTCGCATGAAATATCGCTGAATGAGAAATTTAGGAGCACGCTCTCGCATCCTGGTGATACCGACAGTTTCGCGCTTGAACCACTACCAAAATTCCACAACGCTCCAGAGAAGGTGAGGAAAAGGCGGTACAGCAAGGGACGACAAAGGAACCCAATCCCACCATGCCTCCCACATCCCAACATCTGCAAGAACTCAACCACACTCGGTGGCTTTTAAGCATAGCCCGACCCGCAACGCTCCATGAAAGGTGAGGAAAAAGGTGGGTACGACAGGACGGGGAAACAACCCAATCCCGCCCATACCCCCCACATCCCACCAGTGAGGAAAAAGGTAGGAACGTCAGGGGATGAGGAGGGAAACCCCCATCCCGCCGTGCCTCCCACATCTCACATTCCGTAGGAACTCAACCGCCATGAGGCAGCTTTTAAGCAGACGAACCAGCAACGCTCAAGAGACGTCAAGGAAAAGGAGTCAGGGTAGGTACGGGGGTCCTATGTCCCGCCGCGCCGCCCACATCCCACCATCCACAGGATCCCACAAACCGTGAGGCGGTATTTAAGCACCCAGCCCGCAATGCTCCACAGACGGGGAGGAAAAGGCAGGCACGTCAGGGGACGGGGCAAAAACCCAATCCCGCCGCGCCTCCCACATCCCACCATCCGCAGCAACTCAACCACCCTGAGGCGGCTTTTAAGCAAGCCAAGCCGCACTGCTCTAGAGAAGGCGAGGGAAGGGCAGGAGCGTCGAGGGACGACAAAGGAACACCAACCCACCATGCCTCCCACATCCCACCATCCAAGGAACTCCGCCACCGACAGGTGGCCTTTTAAGCAAGCCCGAACCGCAACGCTCCATGAAAGGTGAGGAAAAAGGCGGGCACGGCATGAGACTGGGCAAAAACCCATTCTTTCCAATGCCCCCCACATCCCACCGGTGAGGAAAAGGAATTACAGCGTCCCACCGCCATGCCTCCCACATCCCACCTTCCGAAGGAACTCAACCGCCATGAGGCAGATTTTAAGCAGACGAACCCACAACGCTCCAGGGACGTTGAGGAAAAGGAGTCATGACAGGAACGGAGGCCCTATGTCCCGCCGCACCCCCCACATCCCACCATTCAAAAGAACTCAACCACCGTTGAGAAACTTTTAACCAAGAACCAGGACACCAACCATGCTCATCTATCATCATCCCATCCAAGTTATATCTGTCTAGTATCGCATCGTCTTTTTAGCAAGCCCTTGGAAGACGGAACCGCAATTGTGCGAGAGAATTCAACCCAAGCATATAGACGGGGCCCCTACATCAGCACCAAAAAAATTCCACTACCAACAGGGAGAACTCCAAAGGGACAAGTGAGGGTCATCTAGGTGGAGCTCACCCACCTGGGGATTCTTCGCTTGAGATATAACCGAGGAGAAAGTCACCCCTGGCACTGATTTAATGAGACCCGTCACAGTATCACCATCTTTCGATTAGTTTGTCCTTTACATGCGGGACCTGATCTTTGAGACAGGCATATGACTAGTGGAAGGATCAGCCATGTAGCATCACCAACAACATCTGCATTGTTTGGGGTATGACTGAGCTGACCACTCAGACCCCAACACAAGCCCAAACCGTCGTCCCGAACATTCAATTCTGTTCAATTAGTTTGTCCTTTGTACATGCACAACCTGATCTTTGAGACAAGCATATGACTAATGGAAGGATCAGCCAGGTAGCATCACCAACCACATCTGCAATGTTTGAGGTATGACTGAGCAGACCACTCAGACCCCAACACAAGCCCCAACCATCTTCCCAAATCGACAGGATTCCCCTTAATGAGTCATCACCTCCGCATGACGCTCGTGTATCTTGCAGAAACAGTAGATACACATTCTCAAGCCACCCTTATGAACATCATCACCCAAGGCATGGCTGAGGAGGAAGGCACCCCAACTTGTCCAATAATGAACCATGGAAATCGTCACCCTGTTGGTGAGAGTTTCTTAGGACCCAAATAACTCGCACGTGGCCCCGACAATGCGTTGAGCAAAGCACTCCCACCAATCATTGCCCAAGGCAGCTTGCTATGGTTCGCATGAAATATCGCTGAATGAGAAATTTAGGAGCACGCTCTCGCATCCTGGTGATACCGACAGTTTCGCGCTTGAACCACTACCAAAATTCCACAACGCTCCAGAGAAGGTGAGGAAAAGGCGGTACAGCAAGGGACGACAAAGGAACCCAATCCCACCATGCCTCCCACATCCCAACATCTGCAAGAACTCAACCACACTCGGTGGCTTTTAAGCATAACCCGACCCGCAACGCTCCATGAAAGGTGAGGAAAAAGGTGGGTACGACAGGACGGGGAAACAACCCAATCCCGCCCATACCCCCCACATCCCACCAGTGAGGAAAAAGGTAGGAACGTCAGGGGATGAGGAGGGAAACCCCCATCCCGCCGTGCCTCCCACATCTCACATTCCGTAGGAACTCAACCGCCATGAGGCAGCTTTTAAGCAGACGAACCAGCAACGCTCAAGAGACGTCAAGGAAAAGGAGTCAGGGTAGGTACGGGGGTCCTATGTCCCGCCGCGCCGCCCACATCCCACCATCCACAGGATCCCACAAACCGTGAGGCGGTATTTAAGCACCCAGCCCGCAATGCTCCACAGACGGGGAGGAAAAGGCAGGCACGTCAGGGGACGGGGCAAAAACCCAATCCCGCCGCGCCTCCCACATCCCACCATCCGCAGCAACTCAACCACCCTGAGGCGGCTTTTAAGCAAGCCAAGCCGCACTGCTCTAGAGAAGGCGAGGGAAGGGCAGGAGCGTCGAGGGACGACAAAGGAACACCAACCCACCATGCCTCCCACATCCCACCATCCAAGGAACTCCGCCACCGACAGGTGGCCTTTTAAGCAAGCCCGAACCGCAACGCTCCATGAAAGGTGAGGAAAAAGGCGGGCACGGCATGAGACTGGGCAAAAACCCATTCTTTCCAATGCCCCCCACATCCCACCGGTGAGGAAAAGGAATTACAGCGTCCCACCGCCATACCTCCCACATCCCACCTTCCGAAGGAACTCAACCGCCATGAGGCAGATTTTAAGCAGACGAACCCACAACGCTCCAGGGACGTTGAGGAAAAGGAGTCATGACAGGAACGGAGGCCCTATGTCCCGCCGCACCCCCCACATCCCACCATTCAAAAGAACTCAACCACCGTTGCGAAACTTTTAACCAAGAACCAGGACACCAACCATGCTCATCTATCATCATCCCATCCAAGTTATATCTGTCTAGTATCGCATCGTATTTTTAGCAAGCCCTTGGAAGACGGAACCGCAATTGTGCGAGAGAATTCAACCCAAGCATATAGACGGGGCCCCTACATCAGCACCAAAAAAATTCCACTACCAACAGGGAGAACTCCAAAGGGACAAGTGAGGGTCTTCTAGGTGGAGCTCACCCACCTGGGGATTCTTCGCTTGAGATATAACCGAGGAGAAAGTCACCCCTGGCACTGATTTAATGAGACCCGTCACAGTATCACCATCTTTCGATTAGTTTGTCCTTTACATGCGGGACCTGATCTTTGAGACAGGCATATGACTAGTGGAAGGATCAGCCATGTAGCATCACCAACAACATCTGCATTGTTTGGGGTATGACTGAGCTGACCACTCAGACCCCAACACAAGCCCAAACCGTCGTCCCGAACATTCAATTCTGTTCGATTAGTTTGTCCTTTGTACATGCACAACCTGATCTTTGAGACAAGCATATGACTAATGGAAGGATCAGCCAGGTAGCATCACCAACCACATCTGCAATGTTTGAGGTATGACTGAGCAGACCACTCAGACCCCAACACAAGCCCCAACCATCTTCCCAAATCGACAGGATTCCCCTTAATGAGTCATCACCTCCGCATGACGCTCGTGTATCTTGCAGAAACAGTAGATACACATTCTCAAGCCACCCTTATGAACATCATCACCCAAGGCATGACTGAGGAGGAAGGCACCCCAACTTGTCCAATAATGAACCATGGAAATCGTTACCCTGTTGGTGTGAGTTTCTTAGGACACAAATAACTCGCACGTGGCCCCGACAATGCGTTGAGCAAAGCACTCCCACCAATCATTGCCCAAGGCAGCTTGCTATGGTTCGCATGGAATATCGCTGAATGAGAAATTTAGGAGCACGCTCTCGCATCCTGGTGATACCGACAGTTTCGCGCTTGAACCACTACCAAAATTCCACAACGCTCCAGAGAAGGTGAGGAAAAGGCGGTACAGCAAGGGACGACAAAGGAACCCAATCCCAACATGCCTCCCACATCCCAACATCTGCAAGAACTCAACCACACTCAGTGGATTTTAAGCAAAGCCCGACCCGCAACGCTCCATGAAAGGTGAGGAAAAAGGTGGGTACGACAGGACGGGGAAACAACCCAATCCCGCCCATACCCCCCACATCCCACCAGTGAGGGAAAAGGTAGGAACGTCAGGGGATGAGGAGGGAAACCCCCATCCCGCCGTGCCTCCCACATCTCACATTCCGTAGGAACTCAACCGCCATGAGGCAGCTTTTAAGCAGACGAACCAGCAACGCTCAAGAGACGTCGAGGAAAAGGAGTCATGGTAGGTACGGGGGTCCTATGTCCCGCCGCGCCGCCCACATCCCACCATCCACAGGATCCCACAAACCGTGAGGCGGTATTTAAGCACGCAGCCCGCAATGCTCCACAGACGGGGAGGAAAAGGCAGGCACGTCAGGGGACGGGGCAAAAACCCAATCCCGCCGCGCCCCCCACATCCCACCATCCGCAGCAACTCAACCACCCTGAGGCAGCTTTTAAGCAAGCAAAGCCGCACTGCTCTAGAGAAGGCGAGGGAAGGGCAGGAGCGTCGAGGGACGACAAAGGAACACCAACCCACCATGCCTCCCACATCCCACCATCCAAGGAACTCCGCCACCAACAGGTGGCCTTTTAAGCAAGCCCGAACCGCAACGCTCCATGAAAGGTGAGGAAAAAGGCGGGCACGGCATGAGACTGGGCAAAAACCCATTCTTTCCAATGCCCCCCACATCCCACCGGTGAGGAAAAGGAATTACAGCGTCCCACCGCCATGCTTCCCACATCCCACCTTCCGAAGGAACTCAACCGCCGTGAGGCAGATTTTAAGCAGACGAACCCACAACGCTCCAGGGACGTTGAGGAAAAGGAGTCATGACAGGAACAGAGGCCCTATGTCCCGCCGCACCCCCCACATCCCACCATTCAAAAGAACTCAACCACCGTTGCGAAACTTTTAACCAAGAACCAGGACACCAACCAAGTTCATCTATCATCATCCCATCCAAGTTATATCTGTCTAGTATCGCATCATCTTTTTAGCAAGCCCTTGGAACCCGAAACCAAAATTGTGCGAGAGAATTCAACCCAAGCATATAGACGGGGCCCGTACATCAGCACCAACAAAATTCCACTACCAACAGGGAGAACTCCAAAGGGACAAGTGAGGGTCTTCAAGGTGGAGCTCACCCACCTGGGGATTCTTCGCTTGAGGTATAACCGAGGAGAAAGTCAGCCCTGGCACTGATTTAATGAGACCCGTCACAGTATCACCATCTTTCGATTAGTTTGTCCTTTACATGCGGGACCTGATCTTTGAGACAGGCATATGACTAGTGGAAGGATCAACCATGTAGCATCACCAACCACATCTGCAATGTTTGAGGTATGACTGAGCAGACCACTCAGACCCCAACACAAGCCCAAACCGTCGTCCCGAGCATTCAATTCCATTCGATTAGTTTGTCCTTCGTACATGCACAGCCTGATCTTTGAGACAATCATATGACTAATGGAAAGATCAACCGGGTACCATCACCAACCACATCTGCAATGTTTGAGGTATGACTGAGCAGACCACTCAGACCCCAACACAAGCCCGAACCATCTCTTCCCAAATCGACATGTTTCCCCTTAATTAGTCATCACCTCTGCATGACGCTCGTGTATCTTGCAAAAACAGTAGATACACATTCTCAAGCCACCCTTATGAACATCATCACCCAAGGCATGACTGAGGAGGAAGGCACCCCAACTTGTCCAATAATGAACCATGGAAATCGTTACCCTGTTGGTGTGAGTTTCTTAGGACCCAAATAACTCGCACGTGGCCCCGACAATGCGTTGAGCAAAGCACTCCCACCAATCATTGCCCAAGGCAGCTTGCTATGGTTCGCATGGAATATCACTGAATGAGAAATTTAGGAGCACGCTCTCGCATCCTGGTGATACCGACAGTTTCGCGCTTGAACCACTACCAAAATTCCACAACGCTCCAGAGAAGGTGAGGAAAAGGCGGTACAGCAAGGGACGACAAAGGAACCCAATCCCACCATGCCTCCCACATCCCAACATCTGCAAGAACTCAACCACAATCAGTGGATTTTAAGCAAAGCCCGACCCGCAACGCTCCATGAAAGGTGAGGAAAAAGGTGGGTACGACAGGACGGGGAAACAACCCAATCCCACCCATACCCCCCACATCCCACCAGTGAGGAAAAAGGTAGGAACGTCAGGGGATGAGGAGGGAAACCCCCATCCCGCCGTGCCTCCCACATCTCACATTCCGTAGGAACTCAACCGCCATGAGGCAGCTTTTAAGCAGACGAACCAGCAACGCTCAAGAGACGTCGAGGAAAAGGAGTCATGGTAGGTACGGGGGTCCTATGTCCCGCCGCGCCGCCCACATCCCACCATCCACAGGATCCCACAAACCGTGAGGCGGTATTTAAGCACCCAGCCCGCAATGCTCCACAGACGGGGAGGAAAAGGCAGGCACGTCAGGGGACGGGGCAAAAACCCAATCCCGCCGCGCCCCCCACATCCCACCATCCGCAGCAACTCAACCGCCCTGAGGCAGCTTTTAAGCAAGCAGAGCCGCACTGCTCTAGAGAAGGCGAGGGAAGGGCAGGAGCGTCGAGGGACGACAAAGGAACACCAACCCACCATGCCTCCCACATCCCACCATCCAAGGAACTCCGCCACCAACAGGTGGCCTTTTAAGCAAGCCCGAACCGCAACGCTCCATGAAAGGTGAGGAAAAAGGCGGGCACGGCATGAGACTGGGCAAAAACCCATTCTTTCCAATGCCCCCCACATCCCACCGGTGAGGAAAAGGAATTACAGCGTCCCACCGCCATGCCTCCCACATCCCACCTTCCGAAGGAACTCAACCGCCATGAGGCAGATTTTAAGCAGACGAACCCACAACGCTCCAGGGACGTTGAGGAAAAGGAGTCATGACAGGAACGGAGGCCCTATGTCCCACCGCACCCCCCACATCCCACCATTCAAAAGAACTCAACCACCGTTGCGAAACTTTTAACCAAGAACCAGGACACCAACCATGCTCATCTATCATCATCCCATCCAAGTTATATCTGTCTAGTATCGCATCGTCTTTTTAGCAAGCCCTTGGAACCCGAAACCAAAATTGTGCGAGAGAATTCAACCCAAGCATATAGACGGGGCCCTTACATCAGCACCAACAAAATTCCACTACCAACAGGGAGAACTCCAAAGGGACAAGTGAGGTTCTTCTAGGTGGAGCTCACCCACCTGGGGATTCTTCGCTTGATGTATAACCGAGGAGAAAGTCAGCCGTGTCACTGATTTAATGAGACCCTTCACAGTATCACCATCTTTCGATTAGTTTGTCCTTGTACATGCAGGACCTGATCTTTGAGACACGCATATGACTAGTGGAAGGATCACCCATGTAGCGTCACTAACCACATCTGCAATGTTTGAGGTATGACTGAGCAGACCACTCAGACCCCAACACAAGCCTAAACCGTCGTCCCGAGCATTCAATTCCATTCGATTAGTTTGTCCTTTGTACATGCACAACCTGATCTTTGATACAAGCATATGACTAATGGAAGGATCAGCCAGGTAGCATCACCAACCACATCTGCAATGTTTGAGGTATGACTGAGCAAACCACTCAGACCCCAACACAAGCCCAAACCATCTTCCCAAATCGACATGTTTCCCCTTAATTAGTCATCACCTCTGCATGACGCTCGTGTATCTTGCAAAAACAATAGATACACATTCTTCGCTTGATGTATAACCGAGGAGAACGTCAAACTTGTCACTGATTTAATGAGACCCTTCACAGTATCACCATCTTTCGGTTAGTTTGTCCCTGTACATGCACAGACTGATCTTTGAGACAAGCATATGACTAGTGTTCTCATCGGATATCCAACCAAGCCAAACCGTGTTCCATCATTCACATGGAAACATGTACAAGGACCAAATGAAAGCGAGGAGAAATTAAACCCCCACTTACGGATGAGGGTGCCAACGAGACCAACGTTCCCTTCCCAAAAAAGGGAGACCGCAGTATCTTGACAACCATCCACCACTCCCACACAATCGCGTAAGCACAACCATCAACCCACACAACTGACCGTCACGCCTCGAGGGAAGCAACCCGAGAGGCATCACAATGCAGCACATGAAGGCAGGGAAAGCCCGCTATGCATGACACAAGGGAAGGATTGATATACCCAACCCCCTAGCGCCAACGAGACCAACGTTCCATTCCCAAAAAAGGGAGACCGCAGTATCTTGACAACCATCCACCACTTCCACACAATCGCATAAGGGCAACCATCAACCCACACAACTGATCATGCACAACCTGATCTTTGAGACAAGCATATGACTAGTAGAAGGATCAGCCATGTAGCATCACCAACATCATCTGCATTGTTTGAGGTATGACTGAGCTCACCACTCAGACCCCAACACAAGCCCAAACCATCATCCCGAACATTCAATTCCGTTCCATTAGTTTGTCCTTTGTACATGCACAACCTGATCTTTGGGACAAGCATATGACTAATGGAAGGATCAGCCAGGTTGCATCACCAACCACATCTGCAATGTTTGAGGTATGACTGAGCAGACCACTCAGACCCCAACACAAGCCCAAACCGTCTTTCCAAATCGACAGGAACCCAATTAATGAGTCATCACCTCTGCATGATGCTCAATACCGCAATTGTGCGAGAGAATTCAACCCAAGCATATAAACAGGGCCCGTATATCATAACTGACAAAATTCCACTACCAACAGGGAGAACTCCGAAGGGACAAGTGAGGGTCTTCTAGGTGGAGCTCACCCACCTGGGGATTCTTCTCTTGATGTATAACTGAGGAGAAAGTCAGCCCTGGCACTAATTTAATGAGACCCATCACAGTATCACCATCTTTCGATTAGTTTGTCTTTGTACATGCGGGACCTGATCTTTGAGTCAAGCATATGACTAGTTGAAGGATCAGCCATGTAGCATCACCAACAACATCTGCATTGTTTGAGGTATGACTGAGCTAACCACTCAGACCCCAACACAAGCCCAAACCGTCGTCCCGAACATTCAATTCCATTCGATTAGTTTTTCCTTTGTACATGCACCACCTGATCTTTGGGACAAGCATATGACTAATGGAAGGATCAGCCAGGTAGCATCACCAACCACATCTGCAATGTTTGAGGTATGACTGAGCAAACCACTCAGACCCCAACACAAGCCCAAACCATCTTCCCAAATCGACAGGATTCCCCTTAATGAGTCATCACCTCTGCGTGACGACGCTCGTGTATCTTGTCGAAACAATAGATACACATTCTTCGCTTGATGTATAACCGAGGAGAACGTCAAACTTGTCACTGATTTAATGAGACCCTTCACAATATCACCATCTTTCGGTTAGTTTGTCCCTGTACATGCACAGACTGATCTTTGAGACAAGCATTTGACTAGTGTTCTCAACGGATATCCAACCAAGCCAAACCGTGTTCCATCATTCACATGGAAACATGCACAAGGACCAAATGAAAGCGAGGAGAAATTAATCCCCCACTTACGGATGAGGGTGCCAACGAGACCAACGTTCCCTTCCCAAAAAAGGGAGACCGCAGTATCTTGACAACCATCCACCACTCCCACACAATCGCGTAAGCACAACCATCAACCCACACAACTGACCGTGACGCCTCAAGGGAAGCAACCCGAGAGGCATCACAATGCAGCACATGAAGGCAGGGAAAGCCCGCTATGCATGACACAAGGGAAGGATTTATATACCCAACCCCCTAGAGCCAAGGAGACCAACGTTCCCTTCCCAAAAAAGGGAGACCGCAGTATCTTGACAACCATCCACCACTCCCACACAATCGCGTAAGCACAACCATCAACCCACACAACTGACTGTGACGCCTCGAGGGAAGCAACCCGAGAGACATCACAATGCAGCACATGAAGGCAGGGAAAGCCCGCTATGCATGACACAAGGGAAGGATTTATATACCCAACCCCCTAGAGCCAAGGAGACCAACGTTCCCTTCCCAAAAAAGGGAGACCGCAGTATCTTGACAACCATCCACCACTCCCACACAATCGCGTAAGCACAACCATCAACCCACACAACTGACCGTGACACCTCAAGGGAAGCAACCCCAGAGGCATCACAATGCAGCACATGAAGGCAGGGAAAGCCCGCTATGCATGACACAAGGGAAGGATTTATATACCCAACCCCCTAGAGCCAAGGAGACCAACGTTCCCTTCCCAAAAAAGGGAGACCGCAGTATCTTGACAACCATCCACCACTCCCACACAATCGCGTAAGCACAACCATCAACCCACACAACTGACTGTGACGCCTCGAGGGAAGCAACCCGAGAGACATCACAATGCAGCACATGAAGGCAGGGAAAGCCCGCTATGCATGACACAAGGGAAGGATTGATATACCCAACCCCCTAGAGCCAACGAGACCAACGTTCCCTTCCCAAAAAAGGGAGACCGCAGTATCTTGACAACCATCCACCACTCCCACACAATCGCATAAGCGCAACCATCAACCCACACAACTGATCATGCAGGACCTGACCTTTGAGACAAGCATATGACTAGTGGAAGGATCAGCCATGTAGCATCACCAACAACATCTGCATTGTTTGAGGTATGACTGAGCTCACCACTCAGACCCCAACACAAGCCCAAACCGTCGTCTCGAACATTCAATTCCGTTCGATTAGTTTGTCCTTTGTACATGCACAACCTGATTTTTGAGACAAGCATATGACTAATGGAAGGATCAGACAGGTTGCACCACCAACAACATCTGCAATGTTTGAGGTATGACTGAGCAGACCACTCAGACCCCAACACAATCCCAAACCGTCTTCCCAAATCGACAGGAACCCAATTAATGAGTCTTCACCTCTGCATGATGCTCAAAACCGCAATTGTGCGAGAGAATTCAACCCAAGCATATAAACAGGGCCCGTATATCAGCACTAACAAAATTCCACTACCAACAGGGAGAACTCCGATGGGACAAGTGAGGATCTTCTAGGTGGAGCTCACCCACCTGGGGATTCTTCGCTTGATGTATAACCGAGGAGAAAGTCAGCCGTGTCACTGATTTAATGAGACCCTTCACAGTATCACCATCTTTCGATTAGTTTGTCCCTGTACATGCACTAACTGATCTTTGAGACAAGCATATGACTAGTGGAAGGATCAACCATGTAGCATTACCAACAACATCTGCATTGTTTGTGGTATAACTGAGCAGACCACTCAGACCCCAACACAAGCCCAAACCATCATCCCGAACATTCAATTCCGTTCGATTAGTTTATCCTTTGTAAATGCACAACCTGATCTTTGAGACAAGCATATGACTAATGGTAGGATCAGCCAGGTAGCATCACCAACCACATCTGCAATGTTTGAGGTATGACTGAGCAGACCACTCAAACCCCAACACAAGCCCAAATCATCTTCCCAAATCGACAGGATTCACCTTAATGAGTCATCACCTCTGCATGACGCTCGTGTATCTTGCAGAAACAATAGATACACATTCTTCGCTTGATGTAAAACCGAGGAGAACGTCAGACTTGTCCCTGATTTACTGAGACCCTTCACAGTATCACCATCTTCGATTAGTTTGTCCCTGTACATGCACAGACTGAACTTTGAGACAAGCATATGACTAGTGTTCTCAACGGATATCCAACCAAGCCAAACCGTGTTCCATCATTCACATGGAAACATGCACAAGGACCAAATGAAAGCGAGGAGAAATTAAACCCCCACTTACGGATGAGGGTGCCAACGAGACCAACGTTCCCTTCCCAAAAAAGGGAGACCGCAGTATCTTGACAACCATCCACCACTCCCACACAATCGCGTAAGCACAACCATCAACCCACACAGCTGATCGTGACGCCTCGAGGGATGCAACCCGAGAGGCATCACAATGCAGCACATGAAGGCAGGGAAAGCCCGCTATGCATGACACAAGGGAAGGATTGATATACCCAACCCCCTAGAGCCAACGAGACCAACGTTCCCTTCCCAAAAAAGGGAGACCGCGGTATCTTGACAACCATCCACCACTCCCACACAATCGCATAAGCGCAACCATCAACCCACACAACTGATCATGCAGGACCTGATCTTTGAGACAAGCATATGACTAGTGGAAGGATCAGACATGTAGAATCACCAACAACATCTGCATTGTTTGAGGTATGACTGAGCTCACCACTCAGACCCCAACACAAGCCCAAACCGTCGTCCCGAACATTCAATTCCGTTCGATTAGTTTGTCCATTGTACATGCACAACCTGATCTTTGAGACAAGCATATGACTAATGGAAGGATCAACAAGGTTGCATCACCAACCACATCTGCAATGTTTGAGGTATGACCCCACCTCAACGTCCTTCCCTTCAAGGCACGCCGCATGCACCAAGACGGGACTCGAGGCCCCTTCAAATCGTCTCACTCGGATGCCATTGTCTGGAAACGACTGTCAGCCCGCAAGATCACACATGCGACAAACCCCATCTCGTTGTCATCGTTTTTAGGGCGCACTACCTCGGGAAAGACAAGCCCCAAGCACGGGACGAATCATCGAGAATTCATGGCATTGCGTCCATGCCATTTTCCATGTCACTGGGCACGTCATCGGGTGGCTCTAGGCACGCAGGACAAGACCCACGCCCAGGGGGGGTCGCCGACCACTCCCCCCCCTAAAGAGACATTTATGCATTTCCAGCTATTCCACCAGGAAACATCAACAGTGACGAGGAGACATACTGATGGGTTTAGACCACCCTAAGGGCACCGCAGTGCATGAAAGACAACACGGGTTGCCCTAAAAGAGCTATGAAACCATAGGAAGGGCCACCGACGTGACCCCTTAGGCACATGAAGGCCGCCGACACGTCATGGCATCCGTCCCGCGTCTCGTCCATCACCGCAGAGAAGACACGCCCCATGTCCAGAGCGGGTCCTCACGCATGAAAGGAATTATCTTGAGGCGGTCATTGTCATTACATACCGTACCCAACAACATATGACAAACCCCACCACGTCGTCCTTCCTTGCAAGGCACACCGCATCCTCCAAGGCAAGCCCCGATGCCCCTTCAAATCATCCCACTCGGGTGGCGTTGTCTCCACGTGATTGTCAGTACGTCGGACCTGACACGCGACGCACCCCGGCTCATTGTCATCACTTTTATGGCGCATTACCTCAGACAAGACAAGCCCCAAGCACCGTATGAATCCTCAAGCTTTCATGGATTTGTCTGGAGGCCATTTTTCCATGTCCGTGGGCATGTCACTAGGTGGCTCTGGGCACGCAGGACAAGACCCACGCCCAGGGGGGGTCGCCGACCACTCCCCCCCTAAAGAGACATTTATGCATTTTCAGCTGTCCCACCAGGAAACATCAGCACTGACGAGGAGACATACTAACGGGTTTAGACAACCCTGTGGGCACCACAGCGCATGAAAGACAACACGTGTTGCCCTAAAAGATATATGAAACCATAGGAACAGCCACCGATGTGACCCCTTAGGCACATGAAGGCCGCCGACACGTAGTAGCATTCATCCCGGGTAGCGTCCAACACCGCCGAGAAGACAGGCCCCATGTCCAGAGAGGGTCCTCACGCATGAAATGAATTCTCTTTAGGTGGTCATTGTCATTACATACGGGACACGACAACAGATGACAAACCCCACCGCAACGTCCTTCCTTTCAAGGCACGCCACACGCACCAAGACGGGCCTCGAGGCCCCTTCAAATCGTCTCACTCGGATGCCATTGTCTGGACACGACTGTCAGTCCGCAGGATCACACATGCGACAAACCCCATCTCATTGTCATCGTTTTTAGGGCGCACTACCTCGGGCAAGACAAGCCCCAAGCACGGGACGAATCATCAGAAATTCATGGCACTGCGTCGATGCCATTTTCCATGTCACTCGGCATGTCAGTGGGTGGCTCTAGGCACGCAGGACAAGACCCACGCCCAGGGGGGGTCGCCGACCACTCCCCCCCTAAAGAGACATTTATGCATTTCCAGCTATACCACCAGGAAACATCAACAGTGACGAGGAGACATACTGATGGGTTTAGACCACCCTAAGGGCACCGCAGTGCATGAAAGACAACACGGGTTGCCCTAAAAGAGCTATGAAACCATAGGAAGGGCCACCGACGTGACCCCTTAGGAACATGAAGGCCGCCGACACGTCATGGCATCCGTCCCGCGTCTCGTCCATCACCGCAGAGAAGACGCGCCCCATGTCCAGAGCGAGTCCTCACGCCTCAAAGGAATTATCTTTAGGTGGTCATTGTCAATACATACCGTACCCAACAACATATGACAAACCCCACCACATCGTCCTTCCTTGCAAGGCACACCGCATCCACCAAGGCAAGCCCCGAGGCCCCTTCAAATCGTCTCACTCGGATGCCGTTGTCTCCACGTGATCGTCAGTACGTCGGACCTCACACACGCGACAAACCCCATCTCATTGTCATCGTTTTTATGGCGCACTACCTCGGGCAAGACAAGCCCGAAGCACGGGACGAATCATCAGGAATTCTTGGCATTGCGTCGATGCCATTTTCCACGTCACTCGGCGTGGGTCTGACACGCGACGCACCCCAGCTCATTGTCATCACTTTTATGGCGCATTACCTCAGAAAAGACAAGCCCCAAGCACCGTACGAATCATCAGGCTTTCATGGATTCGTCTGGAGGCCGTTTTTCCATGTCTGTGGGCATGTCACTGGGTGGCTCTGGGCACACAGGACAAGACCCACGCCCAGGGGGGGTCGCCGACCACTCCCCCCCTAAAGAGACATTTATGCATTTCCAGCTGTCCCACCAGGAAACATCAGCACTGACGAGGAGACATACTAACGGGTTTAGACAACCCTGTGGGCACCACAGCGCATGAAAGACAACACGTGTTGCCCTAAAAGATATATGAAACCCTAGGAACAGCCACCGATGTGACCCCTTAGGCACATGAAGGCCGCCGACACGTAGTAGCATTCATCCCGGGTAGCGTCCAACACCGCCGAGAAGACAGGCCCCATGTCCAGAGAGGGTCCTCACGCATGAAATGAATTCTCTTTAGGTGGTCATTGTCATTACATACGGGACACGACAACAGATGACAAACCCCACCGCAACGTCCTTCCTTTCAAGGCACGCCACACGCACCAAGACGGGCCTCGAGGCCCCTTCAAATCGTCTCACTCGGATGCCATTGTCTGGACACGACTGTCAGTCCGCAGGATCACACATGCGACAAACCCCATCTCATTGTCATCGTTTTTAGGGCGCACTACCTCGGGCAAGACAAGCCCCAAGCACGGGACGAATCATCAGAAATTCATGGCACTGCGTCGATGCCATTTTCCATGTCACTCGGCATGTCAGTGGGTGGCTCTAGGCACGCAGGACAAGACCCACGCCCAGGGGGGGTCGCCGACCACTCCCCCCCTAAAGAGACATTTATGCATTTCCAGCTATACCACCAGGAAACATCAACAGTGACGAGGAGACATACTGATGGGTTTAGACCACCCTAAGGGCACCGCAGTGCATGAAAGACAACACGGGTTGCCCTAAAAGAGCTATGAAACCATAGGAAGGGCCACCGACGTGACCCCTTAGGCACATGAAGGCCGCCGACACGTCATGGCATCCGTCCCGCGTCTCGTCCATCACCGCAGAGAAGACGCGCCCCATGTCCAGAGCGAGTCCTCACGCCTCAAAGGAATTATCTTTAGGTGGTCATTGTCAATACATACCGTACCCAACAACATATGACAAACCCCACCACATCGTCCTTCCTTGCAAGGCACACCGCATCCACCAAGGCAAGCCCCGAGGCCCCTTCAAATCGTCTCACTCGGATGCCGTTGTCTCCACGTGATCGTCAGTACGTCGGACCTCACACACGCGACAAACCCCATCTCATTGTCATCGTTTTTATGGCGCACTACCTCGGGCAAGACAAGCCCGAAGCACGGGACGAATCATCAGGAATTCTTGGCATTGCGTCGATGCCATTTTCCACGTCACTCGGCGTGGGTCTGACACGCGACGCACCCCAGCTCATTGTCATCACTTTTATGGCGCATTACCTCAGACAAGACAAGCCCCAAGCACCGTACGAATCATCAGGCTTTCATGGATTCGTCTGGAGGCCGTTTTTCCATGTCCGTGGGCATGTCACTGGGTGGCTCTGGGCACACAGGACAAGACCCACGCCCAGGGGGGGTCGCCGACCACTCCCCCCCTAAAGAGACATTTATGCATTTCCAGCTGTCCCACCAGGAAACATCAACACTGACGAGGAGACATACTGATGGGTTCAGACAACCCTGTGGGCACCACAGCGCATGAAAGACAACACGTGTTGCCCTAAAAGAGATATGAAACCATAGGAATAGCCACCAATGTGACCCCTTAGGCACATCAAGGCCGCCATCACGTACTAGCATCCATCCCGGGTAGCGTCCAACACCGCCGAGAAGACAGGCCCCATGTCCAGAGAGGGTCCTCACGCATGAAATGAATTCTCTTTAGGTGGTCATTATCATTACATACGGGACACGAAAACACATGAATAACCACACCTCAACGTCCTTCCTTTCAAGGCACACCGCAGGCACCAAGACGGGCCTCGAGGCCCCTTCAAATCGTCTCACTCGGATGCCTTTGTCTGGAAACGACTGTCAGCCCGCAAGATCACACATGCGACAAAACCCATCTCATTGTCATCGTTTTTAGGGCGCACTACCTCGGGAAAGACAAGCCCCAAGCACGGGACGAATCATCAAGAATTCATGGCATTGCGTCGATGCCATTTTCCATGTCCCTGGGCATGTCATTGGGTGGCTCTAGGCACGCAGGACAAGACCCACGCCCAGGGGGGGTCGCCGACCACTCCCCCCCTAAAGAGACATTTATGCATTTCCAGCTATTCCACCAGGAAACATCAAAAGTGACGAGGAGACATACTGAGGGGTTTAGACCACCCTAAGGGCACCGCAGTGCATGAAAGACAACACGGGTTGCCCTAAAAGAGCTATGAAACCATAGGAAGGGCCACCGACGTGACCCCTTAGGCACATGAAGGCCGCCGACACGTCATGACATCCGTCCCGCGTCTCGTCCATCACCGCAGAGAAGACACGCCCCATGTCCAGAGCGGGTCCTCACGCATGAAATGAATTATCTTTAGGCGGTCATTGTCATTACATACCGTACCCAACAACATATGACAAACCCCACCACGTCGTCCTTCCTTGCAAGGCACACCGCATCCTCCAAGGCAAGCCCCGATGCCCCTTCAAATCGTCCCACTCGGGTGGCGTTGTCTCCACGTGATTGTCAGTACGTCGGACCTGACACGCGACGCACCCCGGCTCATTGTCATCACTTTTATGGCGCATTACCTCATACAAGACAAGCCCCAAGCACCGTATGAATCCTCAAGCTTTCATGGATTTGTCTGGAGGCCATTTTTCCATGTCCGTGGGCATGTCACTAGGTGGCTCTGGGCACGCAGGACAAGACCCACGCCCAGGGGGGGTCGCCGACCACTCCCCCCCTAAAGAGACATTTATGCCTTTCCAGCTGTCCCACCAGGAAACATCAGCACTGACGAGGAGACATACTGGAGGGTTTAGACAACCCTGTGGGCACCACAGCGCATGAAAGTCAACACGTGTTGCCCTAAAAGATATATGAAACCGTAGGAACAGCCACCGATGTGACCCCTTAGGCACATGAAGGCCGCCGACACGTAGTAGCATTCATCCCGGGTAGCGTCCAACACCGCCGAGAAGACAGGCCCCATGTCCAGAGAGGGTCCTCACGCATGAA
This sequence comes from Viscum album, assembly GCA_963277665.1. Taxonomy (NCBI): domain Eukaryota; kingdom Viridiplantae; phylum Streptophyta; class Magnoliopsida; order Santalales; family Viscaceae; genus Viscum; species Viscum album. The sequence goes on along the minus strand of CAUJRU010002873.1, from coordinate 27,608 downwards.
ATGAATTCTCTTTAGGTGGTCATTGTCATTACATACGGGACACGACAACAGATGACAAACCCCACCGCAACGTCCTTCCTTTCAAGGCACGCCACACGCACCAAGACGGGCCTCGAGGCCCCTTCAAATCGTCTCACTCGGATGCCATTGTCTGGACAAGACTGTCAGTCCGCAGGATCACACATGCGACAAACCCCATCTCATTGTCATCGTTTTTAGGGCGCACTACCTCGGGCAAGACAAGCCCCAAGCACGAGACGAATCATCAGGAATTCATGGCACTGCGTCGATGCCATTTTCCATGTCACTCGGCATGTCATTGGGTGGCTCTAGGCACGCAGGACAAGACCCACGCCCAGGGGGGGTCGCCGACCACTCCCCCCCTAAAGAGACATTTATGCATTTCCAGCTATACCACCAGGAAACATCAACAGTGACGAGGAGACATACTGATGGGTTTAGACCACCCTAAGGGCACCGCAGTGCATGAAAGACAACACGGGTTGCCCTAAAAGAGCTATGAAACCATAGGAAGGGCCACCGACGTGACCCCTTAGGCACATGAAGGCCGCCGACACGTCATGGCATCCGCCCCGCGTCTCGTCCATCACCGCAGAGAAGACACGCCCCATGTCCAGAGCTGGTCCTCACGCCTCAAAGGAATTATCTTTAGGCGGTCATTGTCAATACATACCGTACCCAACAACATATGACAAACCCCACCACGTCGTCCTTCCTTGCAAGGCACACCGCATCCACCAAGACAAGCCCCGAGGCCCCTTCAAATCGTCCCACTCGGATGGCGTTGTCTCCACGTGATCGTCAGTACGTCGGACCTGACACGCGACGCACCCCGGCTCATTGTCATCACTTTTATGACGCACTACCTCAGACAAGACAAGCCCCAAGCACCGTACGAATCATCAGGAATTCTTGGCATTGCGTCGATGCCATTTTCCACGTCACTCGGCGTGGGTCTGACACGCGACGCACCCCAGCTCATTGTCATCACTTTTATGGCGCATTACCTCAGAAAAGACAAGCCCCAAGCACCGTACGAATCATCAGGCTTTCATGGATTCGTCTGGAGGCCGTTTTTCCATGTCTGTGGGCATGTCACTGGGTGGCTCTGGGCACACAGGACAAGACCCACGCCCAGGGGGGGTCGCCGACCACTCCCCCCCTAAAGAGACATTTATGCATTTCCAGCTGTCCCACCAGGAAACATCAGCACTGACGAGGAGACATACTGATGGGTTCAGACAACCCTGTGGGCACCACAGCGCATGAAAGACAACACGTGTTGCCCTAAAAGAGATATGAAACCATAGGAATAGCCACCAATGTGACCCCTTAGGCACATCAAGGCCGCCATCACGTACTAGCATCCATCCCGGGTAGCGTCCAACACCGCCGAGAAGACAGGCCCCATGTCCAGAGAGGGTCCTCACGCATGAAATGAATTCTCTTTAGGTGGTCATTATCATTACATACGGGACACGAAAACACATGAATAACCACACCTCAACGTCCTTCCTTTCAAGGCACACCGCATGCACCAAGACGGGCCTCGAGGCCCCTTCAAATCGTCTCACTCGGATGCCTTTGTCTGGAAACGACTGTCAGCCCGCAAGATCACACATGCGACAAAACCCATCTCATTGTCATCGTTTTTAGGGCGCACTACCTCGGGAAAGACAAGCCCCAAGCACGGGACGAATCATCAAGAATTCATGGCATTGCGTCGATGCCATTTTCCATGTCACTGGGCATGTCATTGGGTGGCTCTAGGCACGCAGGACAAGACCCACGCCCAGGGGGGGTCGCCGACCACTCCCCCCCTAAAGAGACATTTATGCATTTCCAGCTATTCCACCAGGAAACATCAAAAGTGACGAGGAGACATACTGAGGGGTTTAGACCACCCTAAGGGCACCGCAGTGCATGAAAGACAACACGGGTTGCCCTAAAAGAGCTATGAAACCATAGGAAGGGCCACCGACGTGACCCCTTAGGCACATGAAGGCCGCCGACACGTCATGACATCCGTCCCGCGTCTCGTCCATCACCGCAGAGAAGACACGCCCCATGTCCAGAGCGGGTCCTCACGCATGAAATGAATTATCTTTAGGCGGTCATTGTCATTACATACCGTACCCAACAACATATGACAAACCCCACCACGTCGTCCTTCCTTGCAAGGCACACCGCATCCTCCAAGGCAAGCCCCGATGCCCCTTCAAATCGTCCCACTCGGGTGGCGTTGTCTCCACGTGATTGTCAGTACGTCGGACCTGACACGCGACGCACCCCGGCTCATTGTCATCACTTTTATGGCGCATTACCTCATACAAGACAAGCCCCAAGCACCGTATGAATCCTCAAGCTTTCATGGATTTGTCTGGAGGCCATTTTTCCATGTCCGTGGGCATGTCACTAGGTGGCTCTGGGCACGCAGGACAAGACCCACGCCCAGGGGGGGTCGCCGACCACTCCCCCCCTAAAGAGACATTTATGCCTTTCCAGCTGTCCCACCAGGAAACATCAGCACTGACGAGGAGACATACTGGAGGGTTTAGACAACCCTGTGGGCACCACAGCGCATGAAAGTCAACACGTGTTGCCCTAAAAGATATATGAAACCGTAGGAACAGCCACCGATGTGACCCCTTAGGCACATGAAGGCCGCCGACACGTAGTAGCATTCATCCCGGGTAGCGTCCAACACCGCCGAGAAGACAGGCCCCATGTCCAGAGAGGGTCCTCACGCATGAAATGAATTCTCTTTAGGTGGTCATTGTCATTACATACGGGACACGACAACAGATGACAAACCCCACCGCAACGTCCTTCCTTTCAAGGCACGCCACACGCACCAAGACGGGCCTCGAGGCCCCTTCAAATCGTCTCACTCGGATGCCATTGTCTGGACAAGACTGTCAGTCCGCAGGATCACACATGCGACAAACCCCATCTCATTGTCATCGTTTTTAGGGCGCACTACCTCGGGCAAGACAAGCCCCAAGCACGAGACGAATCATCAGGAATTCATGGCACTGCGTCGATGCCATTTTCCATGTCACTCGGCATGTCATTGGGTGGCTCTAGGCACGCAGGACAAGACCCACGCCCAGGGGGGGTCGCCGACCACTCCCCCCCTAAAGAGACATTTATGCATTTCCAGCTATACCACCAGGAAACATCAACAGTGACGAGGAGACATACTGATGGGTTTAGACCACCCTAAGGGCACCGCAGTGCATGAAAGACAACACGGGTTGCCCTAAAAGAGCTATGAAACCATAGGAAGGGCCACCGACGTGACCCCTTAGGCACATGAAGGCCGCCGACACGTCATGGCATCCGCCCCGCGTCTCGTCCATCACCGCAGAGAAGACACGCCCCATGTCCAGAGCTGGTCCTCACGCCTCAAAGGAATTATCTTTAGGCGGTCATTGTCAATACATACCGTACCCAACAACATATGACAAACCCCACCACGTCGTCCTTCCTTGCAAGGCACACCGCATCCACCAAGGCAAGCCCCGAGGCCCCTTCAAATCGTCCCACTCGGATGGCGTTGTCTCCACGTGATTGTCAGTACGTCGGACCTGACACGCGACGCACCCCGGCTCATTGTCATCACTTTTATGACGCATTACCTCAGACAAGACAAGCCCCAAGCACCGTACGAATAATCAAGCTTTCATGGATTTGTCTGGAGGTCGTTTTTCCATGTTCGTGGGCATGTCACTGGGTGGCTCTGGGCACGCAGGACAAGACCCACGCCCAGGGGGGGTCGCCGACCACTCCCCCCCTAAAGAGACATTTATGCATTTCCAGCTGTCCCACCAGGAAACATCAGCACTGACGAGGACACATACTGATGGGTTCAGACAACCCAATGGGCACCACAACGCATGAAGGACAGCACGTGTTGCCCTAAAAGAGCTACGAATCCATACGAACAGCCACCAAAGTGACCCCTTAGGCACATGAAGGCCGCCGACACGTCATGGCATCCGTCCCGGGTATCATCCAACACCGCCGAGAAGACAGGACCCATGTCCAGAGCGGGTCCCCGCGCATGAAATGAATTATCTTTAGGCGGTCATTGTCTTTACATTCCGAACACAACAACATGTGACAAACCCCACCTCGACGTCCTTCCTTTCAAGAAACGCCGCATGCACCAAGACGGGCCCCGAGACCCCTTCAAATCGTCTCACTCGGATGCCATTGTCTGAACGCGACTGTCAGTCCGCAGGATCTCGAAGGCCACAAACACCATCCCATTGTCATCGTTTTTATGGCGCACTACCTCGGGCAAGACAAGCCCCAAGCACGGGACGAATCATCAGGCATTCATGGCATTAAGTCGATGTCATTTTGCATGTCAATGGGCATCACATTGGGTGGCTCTAGGCACGCAGGACAAGACCCACGCCCGGGGGGGTCGCCGACCACTCCCCCCCTAAAGAGACATTTATGCATTTCCAGCTATTCCACCAGGAAACATCAACACCGACGAGGAGACATACTGATGGGTTTAGACCACCCTGAGGGCAGGGCAGCGCATGAAAGGCAACACGTGTTTCCCTAAAAGAGCTATGAAACCATAGGAAGGGCCACCGACGTGGCCCCTTAGGCACATGAAGGCCGCCGACACGTCATGGCATCCGTCCCACGTATCGTCCATCACCACAGCGAAGACACGCCCCATGTCCAGAGCGGGTCCCCACGCATGAAAGGAATTCTCTTTAGGCGGTCATTGTCATTACATACCGGACCCAACAACATATGACAAACCCCACCTCATTGTCCTTCCATTCAAGGCACACCGCATCCACCAAGGCAAGCCCTGAGGCCCCTTCAAATCCTCTCACCCGGATGGCGTTGTCTCCACCTGATTGTCAGTACGGAGGACCTGACACGCGACGAAACCCGGCTCATTGTCATCACTTTTATGGCGCACTACCTCGAACAAGACAAGCCCCAAGCACCGGACGAATCATCAAGCTGTCTTTGCTTTGTCCGGAGGCTGTTTTTCCATGTCCGTGGGCATGTCACTGGGTGGCTCTGGGCACGCAGGACAAGACCCACGCCCAGGGGGGGTCGCCGACCACTCCCCCCCTAAAGAGACATTTATGCATTTCCAGCTGTCCCACCAGGAAACATCAGCACTGACGAGGAGACATACTGATGGGTTTAGACAACCCTGTGGGCACCACAGCGCATGAAAGACAACACGTGTTGCCCTAAAAGAGATATGAAACCATAGGAACAGCCACTGATGTGACCCCTTAGGCACATCAAGGCCGCCGACACGTAGTAGCATTCGTCGCGGGTAGCATCCAACGCCGCCGAGAAGACAGGCCCCATGTCCAGAGCGGGTCCTCGCGCATGAAATGAATTCTCTTTAGGTGGTCATTGTCATTACATACGGGACACGACAACATATGAAAAACCCCACCTCGACGTCCTTCCTTTCAAGGCACGCCGCATGCACCAAGACGGGCCCTGAGGCCCCTTCAAATCGTCTCACTCGGATGCCATTGTCTGGACGCGACTGTCAGTCCGCAGGATCGCACATGCGACAAACCCCGTCTCATTGCCATCGTTTTTAGGGCGCACTACCTCGGGCAAGACAAGCCCCAAGCACGGGACGAATCATCAGGAATTCATGGCATTGCGTCGATGCCATTTTCCATGTCACTGGGCATGTCTGTGGGTGGCTCTCGGCACGCAGGACAAGACCCACGCCCAGGGGGGGTCGCCGACCACTCCCCCCCTAAAGAGACATTTATGCATTTCCAGCTATTCCACCAGGAAACATCAACACTGACGAGGAGACATACTGAGTGGTTTAGACCACCCAGAGGGAACCGCAGCGCATGAAAGGCAACACGTGTTGCCCTAAAAGGGCTATGAAACCATAGGAAGGGACACCGACGTGGCCCCTAAGGCACATGAAGGCCGCCGACACGTCATGGCATCCGTCCCGCGTATCGTCCAACACCGCCGAGGAGACAGGACCCATGTCCAGAGCGGGTCCTCACGCATGAAATGAATTCTCTTTAGGTGGTCATTGTCTTTACATACCGGACACAACAACATATGACAAACCCCACCTCAACGTCCTTCCTTTCAAGGCACGCCGCACGCACCAAGACGGGCCCCGAGGCCCCTTCAAATCGCCTCACTAGGATTCCATTGTCTGGACGCGATTGTCAGTCCGTAGGATCTCACAGGCGACAAACCCCACCCATCTCATTGTCATCGGTTTTATGGCGCACCACCTCGGGCAAGACAAGACCCTAGCACGGGAAGAATCATCAGGAATTCAGGGCATTGCGTCGATGCCATTTTCCATGTCACTGGGCATGTCATTGGGTGGCTCTAGGCACGCAGGACAAGACCCACGCCCAGGGGGGTCGCCGACCACTCCCCCCCTAAAGAGACATTTATGCATTTCCAGCTATCCCACCAGGAAACATCAACACTGACGAGGAGACATACTGATGGGTTTAGACCACCCTGAGGGCACCGCAGCGCATGAAAGACAACACGTGTTGCCCTAAAAGAGCTATGAAACCATAGGAAGGGCCACCGACGTGACCCCTTATGCACATGAAGGCCACCGACAAGTCATGGCATCCATCCCGCGTATCGTCGATCACCGCCGAGAAGACACGCCCCATGTCCAGAGCGGGTCCTCACTCATGAAAAGAATTCTCTTTAGGTGGTAATTGTAATTACATACAGGACCCAACAACATATGAAAAACCCCACCTCGACGTCCTTCCTTTCAAGGCACGTCGCATCCACCAAGACATGCCCCGAGGCCACTTCAAATCGTCTCACTCGGATGGCTTTGTCTCCACGCGATTGTCAGTTCGTCGGACCTGACACGCGACGAACCCCGTCTCATTGTCATCGCTTTTATGGGGCACTACCGCGGGCAAGACAAGCCCCAAGCACAGGAGGAATCATCTAGAGGCCATTTTTCCATGTCTGTGGGCATGTCACTGGGTGGCTCTGGGCACGCAGGACAAGACCCACGCCCAGGGGGGGTCGCCGACCACTCCCCCCCTAAAGAGACATTTCTGCATTTCCAGCTCTCCCACCAGGAAACATCAGCACTGACGAGGAGACATACTGAGTGGTTTAGACCACCCAGAGGGAACCGCAGCGCATGAAAGACAACACGTGTTGCCCTAAAAGAGCTATGAAACCATAGGAACGGCAACCGACGTGACCCCTTAGGCACGTGAAGGCCGCCGACACGTCATGGCATCCTTCCCGCGTATCGTCGACCACCGCCGAGAAGACAGACCCCATGTCCAGAGCGGGTCCTCACGCATGAAATGAATTCTCTTTAGGTGGTCGGTGTCGTTACATACCGAACCCAACAACATATGACAAACCCCAGCTCGGCGTCCTTCCTTTCAAGGCACCCCGCATCCACCAAGACAAGCCTCGAGGCCCCTTCAAATCGTCTCACTCGGATGGCATTGTCTCCACGCGATTGTCGGTACGTAGGACCTCACACGCGACGAACCCCGGCTCATTGTCAAAGCTTTTAAGGCGCACTACCCCGGAGAAGAC
>CAUJRU010002873.1:0-10000 GCA_963277665.1 Viscum album | reverse complement strand
GATGAGAATAGCCAAACCGATCACTTCCCACGAATCCACAAGATCCCGGTTAATGAGTCATCACCTCCGCATGACGCTCGTGTATCTTGCAGAAACAGTAGATACACATTCTCAAGCCGCCCTTATGAACATCATCACCCAAGGCATGACTGAGGAGGAAGGCACCCCAACTTGTCCAATAATGAACCATGGCAACCGTTTGCCTGGTGGTGTGAGTTTCTCAGGACCCAAATAACTCACAGGTGGCCCCGACAATGCGTTGGGCAAAGCACTCCCGCAAATCACTGCCCAAGGAAGCTTGCTACGGTTCGCATGGAATATCACTGAATGGGAAATTTAGGAGCACGGTCTCTCATCCTGGTGATACCGACAGTTTCGCGCTTGAACCACTACCAAAATCCCACAACGCTCCAGAGAAGGTGAGGAAAAGGCAGGTACAGCAAAGGACGACAAAGGAACCCAATCCCACCATGCCTCCCACATCCCAACATCTGCAAGAACTCAACCACACTCGGTGGCTTTTAAGCATAGCCCGACCCGCAACGCTCCATGAAAGGTGAGGAAAAAGGTGGGTACGACAGGACGGGGAAACAACCCAATCCCGCCCATACCCCCCACATCCCACCAGTGAGGAAAAAGGTAGGAACGTCAGGGGATGAGGAGGGAAACCCCCATCCCGCCGTGCCTCCCACATCTCACATTCCGTAGGAACTCAACCGCCATGAGGCAGCTTTTAAGCAGACGAACCAGCAACGCTCAAGAGACGTCGAGGAAAAGGAGTCATGGTAGGTACGGGGGTCCTATGTCCCGCCGCGCCGCCCACATCCCACCATCCACAGGATCCCACAAACCGTGAGGCGGTATTTAAGCACCCAGCCCGCAATGCTCCACAGACGGGGAGGAAAAGGCAGGCACGTCAGGGGACGGGGCAAAAACCCAATCCCGCCGCGCCTCCCACATCCCACCATCCGCAGCAACTCAACCACCCTGAGGCGGCTTTTAAGCAAGCCAAGCCGCACTGCTCTAGAGAAGGCGAGGGAAGGGCAGGAGCGTCGAGGGACGACAAAGGAACACCAACCCACCATGCCTCCCACATCCCACCATCCAAGGAACTCCGCCACCGACAGGTGGCCTTTTAAGCAAGCCCGAACCGCAACGCTCCATGAAAGGTGAGGAAAAAGGCGGGCACGGCATGAGACTGGGCAAAAACCCATTCTTTCCAATGCCCCCCACATCCCACCGGTGAGGAAAAGGAATTACAGCGTCCCACCGCCATGCCTCCCACATCCCACCTTCCGAAGGAACTCAACCGCCATGAGGCAGATTTTAAGCAGACGAACCCACAACGCTCCAGGGACGTTGAGGAAAAGGAGTCATGACAGGAACGGAGGCCCTATGTCCCGCCGCACCCCCCACATCCCACCATTCAAAAGAACTCAACCACCGTTGAGAAACTTTTAACCAAGAACCAGGACACCAACCATGCTCATCTATCATCATCCCATCCAAGTTATATCTGTCTAGTATCGCATCGTCTTTTTAGCAAGCCCTTGGAAGACGGAACCGCAATTGTGCGAGAGAATTCAACCCAAGCATATAGACGGGGCCCCTACATCAGCACCAAAAAAATTCCACTACCAACAGGGAGAACTCCAAAGGGACAAGTGAGGGTCATCTAGGTGGAGCTCACCCACCTGGGGATTCTTCGCTTGAGATATAACCGAGGAGAAAGTCACCCCTGGCACTGATTTAATGAGACCCGTCACAGTATCACCATCTTTCGATTAGTTTGTCCTTTACATGCGGGACCTGATCTTTGAGACAGGCATATGACTAGTGGAAGGATCAGCCATGTAGCATCACCAACAACATCTGCATTGTTTGGGGTATGACTGAGCTGACCACTCAGACCCCAACACAAGCCCAAACCGTCGTCCCGAACATTCAATTCTGTTCGATTAGTTTGTCCTTTGTACATGCACAACCTGATCTTTGAGACAAGCATATGACTAATGGAAGGATCAGCCAGGTAGCATCACCAACCACATCTGCAATGTATGAGGTATGACTGAGCAGACCACTCAGACCCCAACACAAGCCCCAACCATCTTCCCAAATCGACAGGATTCCCCTTAATGAGTCATCACCTCCGCATGACGCTCGTGTATCTTGCAGAAACAGTAGATACACATTCTCAAGCCACCCTTATGAACATCATCACCCAAGGCATGGCTGAGGAGGAAGGCACCCCAACTTGTCCAATAATGAACCATGGAAATCGTCACCCTGTTGGTGTGAGTTTCTTAGGACCCAAATAACTCGCACGTGGCCCCGACAATGCGTTGAGCAAAGCACTCCCACCAATCATTGCCCAAGGCAGCTTGCTATGGTTCGCATGAAATATCGCTGAATGAGAAATTTAGGAGCACGCTCTCGCATCCTGGTGATACCGACAGTTTCGCGCTTGAACCACTACCAAAATTCCACAACGCTCCAGAGAAGGTGAGGAAAAGGCGGTACAGCAAGGGACGACAAAGGAACCCAATCCCACCATGCCTCCCACATCCCAACATCTGCAAGAACTCAACCACACTCGGTGGCTTTTAAGCATAGCCCGACCCGCAACGCTCCATGAAAGGTGAGGAAAAAGGTGGGTACGACAGGACGGGGAAACAACCCAATCCCGCCCATACCCCCCACATCCCACCAGTGAGGAAAAAGGTAGGAACGTCAGGGGATGAGGAGGGAAACCCCCATCCCGCCGTGCCTCCCACATCTCACATTCCGTAGGAACTCAACCGCCATGAGGCAGCTTTTAAGCAGACGAACCAGCAACGCTCAAGAGACGTCAAGGAAAAGGAGTCAGGGTAGGTACGGGGGTCCTATGTCCCGCCGCGCCGCCCACATCCCACCATCCACAGGATCCCACAAACCGTGAGGCGGTATTTAAGCACCCAGCCCGCAATGCTCCACAGACGGGGAGGAAAAGGCAGGCACGTCAGGGGACGGGGCAAAAACCCAATCCCGCCGCGCCTCCCACATCCCACCATCCGCAGCAACTCAACCACCCTGAGGCGGCTTTTAAGCAAGCCAAGCCGCACTGCTCTAGAGAAGGCGAGGGAAGGGCAGGAGCGTCGAGGGACGACAAAGGAACACCAACCCACCATGCCTCCCACATCCCACCATCCAAGGAACTCCGCCACCGACAGGTGGCCTTTTAAGCAAGCCCGAACCGCAACGCTCCATGAAAGGTGAGGAAAAAGGCGGGCACGGCATGAGACTGGGCAAAAACCCATTCTTTCCAATGCCCCCCACATCCCACCGGTGAGGAAAAGGAATTACAGCGTCCCACCGCCATGCCTCCCACATCCCACCTTCCGAAGGAACTCAACCGCCATGAGGCAGATTTTAAGCAGACGAACCCACAACGCTCCAGGGACGTTGAGGAAAAGGAGTCATGACAGGAACGGAGGCCCTATGTCCCGCCGCACCCCCCACATCCCACCATTCAAAAGAACTCAACCACCGTTGAGAAACTTTTAACCAAGAACCAGGACACCAACCATGCTCATCTATCATCATCCCATCCAAGTTATATCTGTCTAGTATCGCATCGTCTTTTTAGCAAGCCCTTGGAAGACGGAACCGCAATTGTGCGAGAGAATTCAACCCAAGCATATAGACGGGGCCCCTACATCAGCACCAAAAAAATTCCACTACCAACAGGGAGAACTCCAAAGGGACAAGTGAGGGTCATCTAGGTGGAGCTCACCCACCTGGGGATTCTTCGCTTGAGATATAACCGAGGAGAAAGTCACCCCTGGCACTGATTTAATGAGACCCGTCACAGTATCACCATCTTTCGATTAGTTTGTCCTTTACATGCGGGACCTGATCTTTGAGACAGGCATATGACTAGTGGAAGGATCAGCCATGTAGCATCACCAACAACATCTGCATTGTTTGGGGTATGACTGAGCTGACCACTCAGACCCCAACACAAGCCCAAACCGTCGTCCCGAACATTCAATTCTGTTCAATTAGTTTGTCCTTTGTACATGCACAACCTGATCTTTGAGACAAGCATATGACTAATGGAAGGATCAGCCAGGTAGCATCACCAACCACATCTGCAATGTTTGAGGTATGACTGAGCAGACCACTCAGACCCCAACACAAGCCCCAACCATCTTCCCAAATCGACAGGATTCCCCTTAATGAGTCATCACCTCCGCATGACGCTCGTGTATCTTGCAGAAACAGTAGATACACATTCTCAAGCCACCCTTATGAACATCATCACCCAAGGCATGGCTGAGGAGGAAGGCACCCCAACTTGTCCAATAATGAACCATGGAAATCGTCACCCTGTTGGTGAGAGTTTCTTAGGACCCAAATAACTCGCACGTGGCCCCGACAATGCGTTGAGCAAAGCACTCCCACCAATCATTGCCCAAGGCAGCTTGCTATGGTTCGCATGAAATATCGCTGAATGAGAAATTTAGGAGCACGCTCTCGCATCCTGGTGATACCGACAGTTTCGCGCTTGAACCACTACCAAAATTCCACAACGCTCCAGAGAAGGTGAGGAAAAGGCGGTACAGCAAGGGACGACAAAGGAACCCAATCCCACCATGCCTCCCACATCCCAACATCTGCAAGAACTCAACCACACTCGGTGGCTTTTAAGCATAACCCGACCCGCAACGCTCCATGAAAGGTGAGGAAAAAGGTGGGTACGACAGGACGGGGAAACAACCCAATCCCGCCCATACCCCCCACATCCCACCAGTGAGGAAAAAGGTAGGAACGTCAGGGGATGAGGAGGGAAACCCCCATCCCGCCGTGCCTCCCACATCTCACATTCCGTAGGAACTCAACCGCCATGAGGCAGCTTTTAAGCAGACGAACCAGCAACGCTCAAGAGACGTCAAGGAAAAGGAGTCAGGGTAGGTACGGGGGTCCTATGTCCCGCCGCGCCGCCCACATCCCACCATCCACAGGATCCCACAAACCGTGAGGCGGTATTTAAGCACCCAGCCCGCAATGCTCCACAGACGGGGAGGAAAAGGCAGGCACGTCAGGGGACGGGGCAAAAACCCAATCCCGCCGCGCCTCCCACATCCCACCATCCGCAGCAACTCAACCACCCTGAGGCGGCTTTTAAGCAAGCCAAGCCGCACTGCTCTAGAGAAGGCGAGGGAAGGGCAGGAGCGTCGAGGGACGACAAAGGAACACCAACCCACCATGCCTCCCACATCCCACCATCCAAGGAACTCCGCCACCGACAGGTGGCCTTTTAAGCAAGCCCGAACCGCAACGCTCCATGAAAGGTGAGGAAAAAGGCGGGCACGGCATGAGACTGGGCAAAAACCCATTCTTTCCAATGCCCCCCACATCCCACCGGTGAGGAAAAGGAATTACAGCGTCCCACCGCCATACCTCCCACATCCCACCTTCCGAAGGAACTCAACCGCCATGAGGCAGATTTTAAGCAGACGAACCCACAACGCTCCAGGGACGTTGAGGAAAAGGAGTCATGACAGGAACGGAGGCCCTATGTCCCGCCGCACCCCCCACATCCCACCATTCAAAAGAACTCAACCACCGTTGCGAAACTTTTAACCAAGAACCAGGACACCAACCATGCTCATCTATCATCATCCCATCCAAGTTATATCTGTCTAGTATCGCATCGTATTTTTAGCAAGCCCTTGGAAGACGGAACCGCAATTGTGCGAGAGAATTCAACCCAAGCATATAGACGGGGCCCCTACATCAGCACCAAAAAAATTCCACTACCAACAGGGAGAACTCCAAAGGGACAAGTGAGGGTCTTCTAGGTGGAGCTCACCCACCTGGGGATTCTTCGCTTGAGATATAACCGAGGAGAAAGTCACCCCTGGCACTGATTTAATGAGACCCGTCACAGTATCACCATCTTTCGATTAGTTTGTCCTTTACATGCGGGACCTGATCTTTGAGACAGGCATATGACTAGTGGAAGGATCAGCCATGTAGCATCACCAACAACATCTGCATTGTTTGGGGTATGACTGAGCTGACCACTCAGACCCCAACACAAGCCCAAACCGTCGTCCCGAACATTCAATTCTGTTCGATTAGTTTGTCCTTTGTACATGCACAACCTGATCTTTGAGACAAGCATATGACTAATGGAAGGATCAGCCAGGTAGCATCACCAACCACATCTGCAATGTTTGAGGTATGACTGAGCAGACCACTCAGACCCCAACACAAGCCCCAACCATCTTCCCAAATCGACAGGATTCCCCTTAATGAGTCATCACCTCCGCATGACGCTCGTGTATCTTGCAGAAACAGTAGATACACATTCTCAAGCCACCCTTATGAACATCATCACCCAAGGCATGACTGAGGAGGAAGGCACCCCAACTTGTCCAATAATGAACCATGGAAATCGTTACCCTGTTGGTGTGAGTTTCTTAGGACACAAATAACTCGCACGTGGCCCCGACAATGCGTTGAGCAAAGCACTCCCACCAATCATTGCCCAAGGCAGCTTGCTATGGTTCGCATGGAATATCGCTGAATGAGAAATTTAGGAGCACGCTCTCGCATCCTGGTGATACCGACAGTTTCGCGCTTGAACCACTACCAAAATTCCACAACGCTCCAGAGAAGGTGAGGAAAAGGCGGTACAGCAAGGGACGACAAAGGAACCCAATCCCAACATGCCTCCCACATCCCAACATCTGCAAGAACTCAACCACACTCAGTGGATTTTAAGCAAAGCCCGACCCGCAACGCTCCATGAAAGGTGAGGAAAAAGGTGGGTACGACAGGACGGGGAAACAACCCAATCCCGCCCATACCCCCCACATCCCACCAGTGAGGGAAAAGGTAGGAACGTCAGGGGATGAGGAGGGAAACCCCCATCCCGCCGTGCCTCCCACATCTCACATTCCGTAGGAACTCAACCGCCATGAGGCAGCTTTTAAGCAGACGAACCAGCAACGCTCAAGAGACGTCGAGGAAAAGGAGTCATGGTAGGTACGGGGGTCCTATGTCCCGCCGCGCCACCCACATCCCACCATCCACAGGATCCCACAAACCGTGAGGCGGTATTTAAGCACGCAGCCCGCAATGCTCCACAGACGGGGAGGAAAAGGCAGGCACGTCAGGGGACGGGGCAAAAACCCAATCCCGCCGCGCCCCCCACATCCCACCATCCGCAGCAACTCAACCACCCTGAGGCAGCTTTTAAGCAAGCAAAGCCGCACTGCTCTAGAGAAGGCGAGGGAAGGGCAGGAGCGTCGAGGGACGACAAAGGAACACCAACCCACCATGCCTCCCACATCCCACCATCCAAGGAACTCCGCCACCAACAGGTGGCCTTTTAAGCAAGCCCGAACCGCAACGCTCCATGAAAGGTGAGGAAAAAGGCGGGCACGGCATGAGACTGGGCAAAAACCCATTCTTTCCAATGCCCCCCACATCCCACCGGTGAGGAAAAGGAATTACAGCGTCCCACCGCCATGCTTCCCACATCCCACCTTCCGAAGGAACTCAACCGCCGTGAGGCAGATTTTAAGCAGACGAACCCACAACGCTCCAGGGACGTTGAGGAAAAGGAGTCATGACAGGAACAGAGGCCCTATGTCCCGCCGCACCCCCCACATCCCACCATTCAAAAGAACTCAACCACCGTTGCGAAACTTTTAACCAAGAACCAGGACACCAACCAAGTTCATCTATCATCATCCCATCCAAGTTATATCTGTCTAGTATCGCATCGTCTTTTTAGCAAGCCCTTGGAACCCGAAACCAAAATTGTGCGAGAGAATTCAACCCAAGCATATAGACGGGGCCCGTACATCAGCACCAACAAAATTCCACTACCAACAGGGAGAACTCCAAAGGGACAAGTGAGGGTCTTCAAGGTGGAGCTCACCCACCTGGGGATTCTTTGCTTGAGGTATAACCGAGGAGAAAGTCAGCCCTGGCACTGATTTAATGAGACCCGTCACAGTATCACCATCTTTCGATTAGTTTGTCCTTTACATGCGGGACCTGATCTTTGAGACAGGCATATGACTAGTGGAAGGATCAACCATGTAGCATCACCAACCACATCTGCAATGTTTGAGGTATGACTGAGCAGACCACTCAGACCCCAACACAAGCCCAAACCGTCGTCCCGAGCATTCAATTCCATTCGATTAGTTTGTCCTTCGTACATGCACAGCCTGATCTTTGAGACAATCATATGACTAATGGAAAGATCAACCGGGTACCATCACCAACCACATCTGCAATGTTTGAGGTATGACTGAGCAGACCACTCAGACCCCAACACAAGCCCGAACCATCTCTTCCCAAATCGACATGTTTCCCCTTAATTAGTCATCACCTCTGCATGACGCTCGTGTATCTTGCAAAAACAGTAGATACACATTCTCAAGCCACCCTTATGAACATCATCACCCAAGGCATGACTGAGGAGGAAGGCACCCCAACTTGTCCAATAATGAACCATGGAAATCGTTACCCTGTTGGTGTGAGTTTCTTAGGACCCAAATAACTCGCACGTGGCCCCGACAATGCGTTGAGCAAAGCACTCCCACCAATCATTGCCCAAGGCAGCTTGCTATGGTTCGCATGGAATATCACTGAATGAGAAATTTAGGAGCACGCTCTCGCATCCTGGTGATACCGACAGTTTCGCGCTTGAACCACTACCAAAATTCCACAACGCTCCAGAGAAGGTGAGGAAAAGGCGGTACAGCAAGGGACGACAAAGGAACCCAATCCCACCATGCCTCCCACATCCCAACATCTGCAAGAACTCAACCACAATCAGTGGATTTTAAGCAAAGCCCGACCCGCAACGCTCCATGAAAGGTGAGGAAAAAGGTGGGTACGACAGGACGGGGAAACAACCCAATCCCACCCATACCCCCCACATCCCACCAGTGAGGAAAAAGGTAGGAACGTCAGGGGATGAGGAGGGAAACCCCCATCCCGCCGTGCCTCCCACATCTCACATTCCGTAGGAACTCAACCGCCATGAGGCAGCTTTTAAGCAGACGAACCAGCAACGCTCAAGAGACGTCGAGGAAAAGGAGTCATGGTAGGTACGGGGGTCCTATGTCCCGCCGCGCCGCCCACATCCCACCATCCACAGGATCCCACAAACCGTGAGGCGGTATTTAAGCACCCAGCCCGCAATGCTCCACAGACGGGGAGGAAAAGGCAGGCACGTCAGGGGACGGGGCAAAAACCCAATCCCGCCGCGCCCCCCACATCCCACCATCCGCAGCAACTCAACCGCCCTGAGGCAGCTTTTAAGCAAGCAGAGCCGCACTGCTCTAGAGAAGGCGAGGGAAGGGCAGGAGCGTCGAGGGACGACAAAGGAACACCAACCCACCATGCCTCCCACATCCCACCATCCAAGGAACTCCGCCACCAACAGGTGGCCTTTTAAGCAAGCCCGAACCGCAACGCTCCATGAAAGGTGAGGAAAAAGGCGGGCACGGCATGAGACTGGGCAAAAACCCATTCTTTCCAATGCCCCCCACATCCCACCGGTGAGGAAAAGGAATTACAGCGTCCCACCGCCATGCCTCCCACATCCCACCTTCCGAAGGAACTCAACCGCCATGAGGCAGATTTTAAGCAGACGAACCCACAACGCTCCAGGGACGTTGAGGAAAAGGAGTCATGACAGGAACGGAGGCCCTATGTCCCGCCGCACCCCCCACATCCCACCATTCAAAAGAACTCAACCACCGTTGCGAAACTTTTAACCAAGAACCAGGACACCAACCATGCTCATCTATCATCATCCCATCCAAGTTATATCTGTCTAGTATCGCATCGTCTTTTTAGCAAGCCCTTGGAACCCGAAACCAAAATTGTGCGAGAGAATTCAACCCAAGCATATAGACGGGGCCCTTACATCAGCACCAACAAAATTCCACTACCAACAGGGAGAACTCCAAAGGGACAAGTGAGG